>JAJPUD010000381.1:438001-559172 GCA_023553655.1 Myrmecobius fasciatus | reverse complement strand
ATATACTCACACACAACTCTTCCCAACCTAAAATGGTGTGTGTTGTTGCTCATCAGAGTAATAGGAAAATGCCAGTATAAAGTCCTTTATAGCTTGTTGATTCTGAGCAGGAAGGGACCTTAGATCTCACCCCCTGACTTCATACATGAGGAGCTGAGACCCAGAGAGCAAGGCTGCACTGGTAGTGAAGTGGCCTCCGGCTCCTTCAACTGCATTTCCAATGCTCTTTCCACTAAAGCTTATTGCCTTAGTAGAAAGTCTGCTCTGGAACAAATTGGTCTGGACGAGGGCTTTCCCCCCTTCCTTGTCTCACTGCCATACTCCCACTGGGGAAAGTTGGTAGGCGGGTTGGTGGGCTGGGGTCTTCCACTGAGGAGGGCTCACAGGGGCCGATCAAGGCAGCAAGTCCCTGGGCTTGGTGCCTCGGTAGAGGGAAGTGGTGTTCTCTCCCTTCCCTTCCTTTTGCCCCTGTGTTGGTGGGAACACTCAGGTGGAACCTGCCCAGCTCCATTATGCAGCATCTCTCCATTCCCTGGCCTTTGTCACTTCCCCCAATGCGACAATTACAGCACTGCAGAGATGAGACTTTCTAATCCTATTATTCATTCATCAACCTGAGGATGATAGCTGGAGCTGGATCGAACAGGGCAAAAGGAGCAGCGAGAAGCCTTCTTCACTGCTGTGAAACTAGGCTTAGCT
Source organism: Myrmecobius fasciatus (assembly GCA_023553655.1). NCBI lineage: Eukaryota > Metazoa > Chordata > Mammalia > Dasyuromorphia > Myrmecobiidae > Myrmecobius > Myrmecobius fasciatus. The sequence continues at coordinate 558,473 of JAJPUD010000381.1, read as the reverse complement.
GGGGCACAATAGGTGTGTAATTTAAGGTTTTGTTGAGCTGAAATCCAATCACATACTTGACTGGTAGATCACAGAGAGACACAGGCAAAAAGAATGAGATAATTCTACCTCACACAAACACTCGGATTCGGCTTTGACTTAATGACAAATGTGTGACCAACCTTACACTGTTTCATTCCTTCTTCTTTCTTTTTAAAATGTATTTATTACCCTCCCTCCACACACACAAACATGCACATACATCCCCTGTGCCTACAGATAGGGAAGGGGAAAGTCTTATGCTTTTGGTCCCTTGGAAAGCCACCAAAGTTAGCTAAGTGAAGAACTGCCTTTTGCCTTCTGTGTCAAATGAGAGACCTCCAAAGGAGAGAGAGTGGGTGGGTGGGGGACTGGGGGCGTTTTAGAGGATTTCAGCCAGTGCTAACTCCAAACTTCTGATGGCATTCAGCTAGTAATTCTGGTGGTAAGGAGAACAGAAAAGCAGGGAGCCACTAGGCTAAGTATGGTCATTAGGCTAGGCCGTCATAGGGTTTAGAGCTGGAAGGGACCTTAGAATTGTTTGTCGTTTCTTGAATTTTACAGATGAGGAAATTGAAGCCCAAAGAGACTGTGTGATTTATTCAAGGTCATGACAACATATGACGATAACACAAGTCTTCTCTAAGAGAGATTTCTCCCCCACAAGCTATTCCCTTCCCCAACTTCTTTTAAGTGTTTACTGAGCACCTGCTATGTGTGTGGGCCCTAGTAACAGGAGTACTTAACCTTTTTTGTACTTAACTTTTGTTTGGTGAAACCCTTGGATTTCTTCTCAGGATAATGTTCTAAATGCATAAAATAAAATATATAAGATTTAAAAAGAAAACACTGATCAAAATACACTTTTTAGGGGGAAAGGAAAAAACCTGCATGTTCTAAAATGCTCTAAAAGAGCAACTCTCTTTGTGGTGTCAAAAAACTGGAAATTGCAGGGATGCTCATTAATTGGGGAATGAACAGATTGTGGTATATGATTGTGATGGAATACTAACAGCAATATTGTTTTAAGAATGACTGAGCAAATAAGTCATTTTGGCTATTATAAATACCCCAAATAAGTATAAAGGGACATATGAAGAAAGACCTTTTCTGTATTCAAAGAAAGAAGTGACAAATAGGAATACTTATAGAACAATTTTACATATATACATACATGTATTTATATGTGTATATGTCTAATAGTGGCCATCTCTAGGGCAGGGAAGGGAGAGAGGAAAAAAGGAAAAAAAATGTACATGAAAATTTGCTGTATGTTTAAAAAGAATAGCAAGTTGTATATAATAGACTTGCAGTTTCATGTGCAATCATATTTTTATTATACTGTATTATGGAAATGCTGATTTTATTCCACAAATTAAAAATAAAATGATTTTTAAAAATACAGTTTACATTTTTCTTCCCAAATTTCCCAGATATGCATAAATTAGGTCTGAACTTCCTAAAATTTCTAATATCTCTCAATTAGATTCTTATATAAGTCAAGGTAAGCACTGGATACAAGAATTGCTTTTCCATTTCATGAACATTTTTAATCTTCTTTATTGCTTTTTGGCTTCTAAGTGTACAGTGATTAAAGCACTGAACTTAGAGTCTGGAAATCCTGAGTTCAAACCTGATCAATTAGCTGTGTAAGGGGAGGGAAGGAATAAATATTTATATAGTATTTACTTTTTATTTTCATAAATATTATTTCATTGCATCCTCACAGCACATAAGTGCTATTATTATCATCAACCTCTTATACTTGAAGAAGGCAACAATGTGGTATAATGAGCAGAGTTCTGGACTTGGAGTCAGAAAGATGAGTCTTCCTTAATTCAAATCTGATCTCAGATATGTACTACCCTGTTTGCCTCAATTTCCTCATCTGTAACATAGGTATAACAACAGCCCCTACCTCTAAGGATTATTTGAAGATAAATGAGATGTCTGTAAAAAGCTTTACAAACCTGAAAATATAAATGTATAAATTAAGTATATAGATATGATTACAGTGATAATGATGATGGTCATGATGATTCCCCCAATTCCCTATCTTGTCTCTGATGATGCAACCCTCTGTCCAGAAGTCATTACCCATTGCAAACCTACTGAGTATCCTTCCCTCTCATTTAGCTACTATTCTGGGAGCACAGAGAATAGATTCTGGTGGTAAGCTACTACAGTGATAAATTTGTATTCCTGGAACCTTGATTGCTCTCCATTCCCCCTTGACAAGTCCCTCCAGACTTCAGCTACAGATATGAGGGAGCAAAGAATATTTGGTAAAAAGCTTCAGTCCATTGTAACCTCACAGAAAAAAAAGCATTTCTTTGAGCACAGCCCCTCAGCTGAACTTCCTGCCTCACTAGGTTGATTGTTTTCAAGTCTAATTCAGCCCACACTGAGAAATCTGTGACTTTCTTCATTTTCTGCAGTTCAGCAAATGTTGATTAAAAATCTAATACTTGCAATGTCTTCCTAGGACATACAAAGGCAAAAAAAAAAAGAAAAAAAGAAATAGTCTGTCCTCTGAGAGCAGACATTCTACTAGGAGAAAGGCATATGTAGGGGAGATGGAGCATAAATACAGATAAATAAAAGATTATTTGAAAAGAGAGAGATCACTTAGTGCTTAGTGGAGAAGGTGGAGGCTTCATGAAGAAGGGAGAATTAAATTGAGGGAAATTAAAAATTCTAAGAAGTGGACATGAGAAATGCATTCTAGGCAAGGGTTAGAGTTGGGCTAAGAGGTAGAGAGAAACTTGTGTGAAGGTATCATTCACCAATATATACCTAGAATGTCACCATTTTCTAAGAATATTAAGTGATGCAATTACCACAATGAGGAGACCCAAAGAGCCTAAAAACCACCTCAGACAGGAAATACTTGATCTCCTTGGCAAGCATATAGCTATGGCAGCCAAGAGTAATACTGGTGTAGAATAAAAACTCATTTGTGCAATCTGCTTAAAAAAGCAGACCACAAACATAGCATAGTGGATAGGATTATAGAATTCTCACAAATTCTTTTGGAACTTAAAGGCAATCTAGTTCAAATCCATTATTTTATAGATGAGAAAAATAAGGTCCAGAGATATTCATTGATTTGCTCATTTTCAGACTGCTAGTAAGTGACAAAACTGGTTTCAAATCCCACTTCTTTTTCTTTCTTTGAGGCCCTGCACGAGTTACTTAAGTGACTCAGGTAACTCTCTAGGATTTACTAATTTAGTCACAAATAGTCTGACATCTAGATTGGTGGATGAAGTTTCCATAGAGGTTCTTATGTTGATAAAATCATAGATCCTTCATTTGTTTATATTTAATTTCACAAAAGAAGACAATAGTAGAAGAGTATAAATGGTGTCATTTTATAAAACAGTGAAGAAAAAATAAATTTATAGAAAGCTTGGCAAGAGACAAAGTAAATCATATCACTCTGACAGCATTGAAATATAAAACTAGAAAAAGGATGACAAACAGATAAAAAGTAGAAAAGATCTGCCAAGATTTTTATAACAATTTTCCCAGAAATAGAAGTCACCCCATTTTGAATTCTGACATTGTAGTTCTGGATGTATTGTATGAAATGGTAGAAATAGAACTAAACAAAACAAAACAAAACAAAACAAAAAAACAAAGAGGCTAAGAATACCTGAATCAGATTAAAAATACAGAGGGTCATTTTATGAGACAAAAGAGGGAGGATATCACAAACTTGGGGGGAAAATCACAGATGTTATTATTGATTATTGAAAAGGCTAATTTAAAAATATCAATAACTATTAACCCAAATGCCTACCTTCCCATAAAGATGGGATTTTTGAGAATAATCTAAATATTTATTAAGCACATACTTAATATGCTTCCACAAACAATATTTTAGAGATACTGTATCTTTGCAGTCACATAATTGACTGAAAATTGCAGAGAATATAATGCTACTATAGTTATTATTTGTTCATTATTTTTAAAAAAATGATTCAGTAGAGTAAATGTTGCTATACTCTACTTCAACAAGAGCTTCATTAAAAGATGAACAAATGATAATTTATATGTTTATATTTGATTATTACTATCAAGTGAGAAATAAAACAAAACAGAGACATATGCTTGATAGATATATTTTCCACTGTTATGGAAAATGTCTAGCGATCTGGTAAAGTCCTTCAAATTGTTTTGTTTGTAGCTGCCATTGTGTTTATTATATCATGCTTCAGAATATTACAGATTATCATAAATATGATCTATTATGATTCAAAAGAGTTTGGATTAGCCATTCACAAAGGAAGAACAATGTAGATGAAAAATGCCTCTTGTCTAGTCTATGATGGATGGACAGCCAATAAAACAGTTGGATAAATATCCCATAGATTTAGTATGTCAGTACAATTATCTTGGCCAGACACTGAAGATGAACAATGAATAGTGCTCATAATTGTCTAGAAGGAAGAAAAGGAGTCATATTTTTTATTGGAAATTCTACAATTCTTTTTAAATACCCTCATTTTTTTCTGAAGGACCTTCTTTTTAATACCAATATTCTTCTAATGATGTTATTATATGGATGAAAACCTGGATGATGTCACACTATGTTGATAGCTAGAGGTAGGACTCCAATGCAGTGTTCCTCCATATGGACAATTTATCAGGTATATATATATATATATATATATATATATATAACATATATGACATATATGTAATATATATATATATCAGGTATATATAATAAAGAGTTGCACAAGATGCAAAGGTAGGGTTGCCATCTGCACCGTTGGAGGGAGTGCTCACATTGATAAGATCTCTGATCCATTAAAATATCATTGAAGAGCAATAGTTCAGGTGATTTGGATAGTGACTTTTTGAGTAAAGAGGTTTTATCTTGTGATTATTAGGATCTACTGGTAGTTTCAAAATAGAATTTATGGGGATTTAACTACAGAATGGTTGAGGGCATATGGTTGAGGGAGAGGGAAGAATCTCAGATGACTATAAGGTGAAGTTGTATAACTGTCAGAGTAGTTATGTTCTAGGACAGTTTGGAGGACTGGATATAGTGGAGAAGATGAACTCTGTTTTGGGAATGTTAAGTTTAAAATGCCCGCAAGACATCGGGGTACATATGTTCAACAGGCAGTTGATGACATGGCCCTATAATTTGGGAGAGAAATTGGAGATGGATTTGTTAAGTCACCTGTGTAAAGATGATCTTCAAAATTATGGGAGACAAATAAAATCATCAAGAGAAAAAGGGTTGAGAGAAAGTTGACTAAGCATAGATAGAACCTTAGAGACCACATTGATTAGGAGGAAAGAGGTGGATGATGAACCAGAAGAAAAAGACTAAGAAATGATCAGATAGATGGTGGGAGAATCAGGAGAGAGCAATATCATAGAAACTAAGAAAGGATTAAGGAGGAAGAAGTAGTTAATCTATAGAGAGGACAATGAAGATAAAACCTGAAAGAAGGCCATTAGATGTAGGATCACAGATCTGGTGCTTCAAGAAACCTTAGAAATTATCAGCTCTAGCTCCCTCAGATTACAGAAGAAACTGATACATAGAGAAGCTAAGGAACATGGTCAGGGTCATAGTCAAGAAGCATTTATTAAGAACTTACCAGGTGCCAGGCATTGTTAATCATGAGAATTCAAAGAAAGGTGAAAGATAGTCCCAGCTTTCTAAGAGCTCATGACTAAAGGAGAAACAGTATGAAAATAACTATGTACAAATTATATATCTATATAGGCATGTTCACATATGTGTATACACACATATATAATTGGAGATGATCAACAGAGGAAAGACACTAGCATTAAGGTAGGATTATGAAAGGCTTCTCGCAGAAGGAGGATTTTAGGTGTAATTTGAAGAAAGCCAGGGAAGCAGGAGGCAGAGCTGAGGAGAAAGAGAATTCCAGGCTTAGGGGATAGTCAGTGAAAATATCTAGATTAGGGAGATAAAGGGAGGATTTATCATCATTATCATCAATCAACATATCTAGCATTTAGATAGTGTTTAAGAGGTAAAAAGATCCATTAGGATGCTATAATCAATCAACAAGCATGTATTAAGTATCTACTTAATGTAGATACTGGGCTGTTTCAGGAAATGGGAATACAAAGACAGAAAGATAGGAAGAAAGAAAGAAAGAGAGAGAGAGGAAGGAAGGAAGGAAGGAAAGAAAGAAAGAAGGAAAGAAGGAAGAAAGAAAGGAAGGAAGGAAGGAAGGAAGAAAAAAGAAAAAGAAAGGAAGGAAAAAAGAAAGAAAGAAAAAGAAATAAGAAAAAAGAAAGGAAAAAAGAAAGAGCCCCATTTCCTTAAGGAGCTTACATTTAATTAGTAGAAACAACACATATACTTATCCAGAATAAATACAAATTTTGTGGAGGAATATTCGAGGAGATTTCCTTAAGATAAGAAAGATCTCATTTAGGAGCACCTTGAAAGAAGGATTCTAAAAGATGGAGGTGAGGAAAATAATGCATTATAGTCATGGGGAATAGCTGATTCAAAGCACAAAGAAAGGACATATCAATGTCATGCTATGTGTGAGGGATAAGAAGATGAGTTTGGCAGGAAAGTTGAACGTGTAAGTGAAGATATAATAACTCTAGAAAGGTAGACTGGAACCAGATCATGGAAGATTTAGAAATGACAAAAAATAAGTTTATATTTACTTTTAGAGGAAATGGGGAGCCATTGGGCTTTATTAAGGAAAGGAGTGAGATGATCAGGGCTCTGCTTTAGGAATATTCCTTTGGCAGTTATGTGGGGATGATTTGGAGATGGGAGAGACTGGGAAACTAGTTAGAAGAATATTGCAATGGTTCAGAAAAAAGAAGTAATGCTGGGATAAGGTAAGTAGTGTGGCGAAGAGTGGAGGAAAGGGAATAGATGTGAAAGATTATTGAGGTAGAATTGATAAGATATGGGAAATGATTATATATCAGGGGAAGGAGATCAAGGAATCAAGGATCATTACATAATTGTGAACTTGAATGATCAAGATGATGATGTTGCCTTCAAGAGGTGAAGTTTGGAAGAGGGGTGGTTTGAGGAAGAAAGAAAATTAATTCTTATTTTTGACATGTTGAATTTAGCTGGTGATGTAACACTAGAAGTTAGGAGAGAGACCATAGTTGGATATGTAGATCTGGGAGTTCTTTGAATTGAAATGATAATTTAATCCACAGAATTGATGAGGTCACCAGAAAAATGTAGAGAGGCAAGGCGAGGATCCATGCTGTCAAAGAGTGAGATATGGATGATCCAGCAAAGGGAACCTAAGAGAACTAAAAGAGAACAATATCATGAAAACACAGAAAGAAAAGAATATACAAACAAAGAATGCAGCCAACAGTGTCAAATGCTTCCAAGAAGTCAAGAAGGGTGAAGATTGAGAAGAGACCATTAGATTTGTCTATCAAGATATTACTGATAAGTGTGGAGAAATTTCAATTGAGTGATAAAGTTAGAAGTCACATTTCAAGGGCTCAAAAAGGGAATGAAAGCAGAAAAAATGAAAGGGATGAGTATAGATAACTTTTTCTAAGAGCTCAACTATGAAAAGGGGAAATATAGGAAAATAGCTTAGAGTAATGATTGCATCACATATGGAGGATATAAGAGACCTGGATGTGTCTGAAGTCAGCAAAGAAGAAACCAGTGGATAACAAGACACTGAAATTTAGAAAAAGAGAAAGAATGGTTATGGGATTACTCTACCGGAATAGACAGGAGAGGATGGGCTCAAGGGTATAAATAAAGACACTGGTCTTGGTGAGAAAAAAAGGTCTACATTATCATTTAAGACTGGAGTAAAGGAAAAAAGAATGGGAAATAATACCAAAGATTTTTGAGATAGATGGCAGAATAGGGGAGCAGTTTCATAGAGACTGGCCTCTATATTCTTATTAAAGTCTAAGGTATGGTTCTCTGCTAAGATGGAGGGTAAGAGAATTAAGGAAAGAAGGTTGTACATAGTAGGCACTTAATAAATTTTTATTGGTTAGTTAGACTAGAGTGATGGTTTAGGTAATAAAGAATAGAGATAAGAAATGTTGGAGAGGTAGAATAGGTAGGATTTGGAACCTGGTTGACATAAGAGGCACAATGTAATATAAACAATACTATATTTAGAACTCCAGATCTTGGATGAAGGGAAAGGAAGCGTCAAAGATGTTCCCAAAGTCCATGGCACATGGTAAAAGGAATGTGAAATATGTAAGAATGGAATGAGTCATGGTACCACAAACAAAATTTGTAAAGTCAGAAAATAAGAGATTAAGACAATGGAAAAAGAAAAAGGCAATGAGTTCATTTTTGGACATATTGAATTAGAGGTGCTGATGGGACATCTAGGCTGAGAGATCCAAAGGGCATTAGAAAAAAGTGCCTGTTCTGGAAAAAAGAGAGGTCAAGTTTCGAGAGTCAGACTTGGGAATTTGTTGCCTGAGAGAAGCTAAGTTGTGTGAAGAGAAGGATTTTCACAGTCTATTCCTTTCTCCTTCCTGGCTTTGCCTTTTGTGTTTCCTTGAGTTGGTCTAGCTGAGAAAAATTGCTGATTGGATTCAGCATGCATTGTGTCCTCTGATCTGTGCCTTTCTCATGCTGGTGAACAATCTGTCCTCTGCTCAAATTAGGATCTCATTTTCTCCTCTTCACTCCCTCTGTTCCCTTGATCATTTTTTTTTCTTTTCTGAATATGTCTATGTTTCTTATCAGGAGAAAACTTCCAGCTGTGAACTAGAATCTGGCAAACACTCTACCTGTGGCTTTGGGATGCTGGCTGACAGAGATCAGGAACAATGCTCACAGATAAATTTATGTCTTTTTTATTAAAAAAAAAAAGGTTGATTTATAGACTAGGTAGTTCATCTTAGAAAAAAGAACTTTACTCTATAATTCTTTATCAGGGGTAAGATCCTGGAGTCTTCTGATTTCTCTTTAGAAACTAGGAATGTATACCTGTGGCATACAGATGTGGGATGAATCATTTCTACAAAATAGTAAGTGAACTCCATCAACACCCTTCTCTGGGACTGGTATTTTGACCTGAGAGTTCTTTCTCTGGTCATTCACGCCACAATAAGAAAAACTAGCATTTATGTGGTATTTTAACACTTGCAATGTGTTCTACATAGGTCTTCTTATTTTATTTTTACAACAGTCTTGTAACAATTGTGCTGTTATTACCCCCATTTTATAGATGAAGAAACTGAGGCTGAGTGGGTTTAGATAATTTGTTTCAGGTCACCCAGGTAATCCAAGACTGGATTTGAAGTCAGGTCTTTCTGATTATAATTCTAGCACTTCTTTCCTATTAGATTTTCTGTGATTGCTGGCTAGGCTAACAAAGTGCTTACAATTTTGCAGCATATTACTAAGAGAATTTAGTACTATTTTCATTACTTCGTTAAGACATTTTGGCCTAAATTCTCTTCATGCTTCCAAGGAAACCATGTTGATTTTTTCTTTGAGGAAGATAGAGGCAATGAGCAGTCTTGGATTGTTGTTTATTTGGGACAAAGATACTGGAGGGGTTTGCTATTTCTTTCTTCAGCTCATTTTACAGATGAAGAAACTGAGGTAGACAAGGTAAAAGGATTTGCTCAGAGTCACAGAGCTGCTAAGTGTCTGAGGCTGGATTTGAACTCAGATTCTCTTGACTCCAGTTCCATGTTATTCTATTTTTGATTTCCAATAAGGAGCAGAGAAAATCATCCTCAGAAGTCCCTTCTAGCTCCAAGTTTTCAGAACTACATGTGCTTAGAAATAGCTGTGAAAGTCTTCTTATTATACCATGCTGAGAGGTAATCAGGTATGGTAGGAATACCAAATGTGAAATCAGAGGAAACAGGGTTCAAATCTAAGTTCTATCACTAGCAAACTTGCATGAATTGGAGCAAGTCAGCCATCTAACTTCTTAAGATCACAGAATTATAGCTTTAGAGAATCTTGAAGATCATCCAATCAAACCTCTTCATTTCTGGAGGCTAAGTGATTTGCAAAGGTCACACAGGCCATAAACATTGGAGGTACAACTTGAACTTAAGATCTTAGACTGTTGTCAGCGGTCTTGCCACTATGTCACATTTAGTTTTCTTATTTGGAAGAGAGAGAATTGGACTGCATAACCTCTGAGTTCTCTTTCAGGCCCAACTCTGCAGTCCTATGATAAACACTCCTGATATTTTGATGTTAGGAATTCTCATAGGAATGGCATTTCCCCTCTTCCCCTTCCCAATGTCTTTTCCTTCTAGTTCAATGCTTGAGCAGAGCCCTTTTTGAAACTTCCCAACTCCAATTTTCCATTGGAGCTCAGGTTTTGACTGCTTTTCCTCTTCTGACTAGTGATGAAACTTAATTCTCCAGTGGAAACACAGAAAGATGCCTTGTGTTGGTTATTAAGCACATTGACTAAGTAATGTCAGCCAGATTCCCAATACCCACCATCTTGGATATTTTCAAAGCTTAATTCTGAGATTTTTCATGCTTAAAGATAATACATCTCTGGTTTATAATGACACTTGAAATGGAGGTATTGGCCTAAGCACACTTAGAAATATGCATGTATGGATTCATAGAACTATATATATGCATATATGCATGCATGTATATTCAGAGAGAGACATGTTGATACCAGTGACATGTGTATCTGTTATAATTTATATATATATATATATATACTCATGTTATTATAATTATATCAACTGTCCATGTTGTGTATTGTATGTGTGTGTATTTATATACATATATAATTATATCATCCAGCCATAGCATGTATTATATCATACATATATATTAAAATATATGTATAATTACATATATTTTATATGTATATGTGCTGTGCTGTATAAGCAAAGCAGAATTGAATTATCTCAGAAGAAATGAGAGATGCTAAAGTTATAGAATTTACCCCAAATGTTCCTAGAGACCATTTGTCCAACCTGTGACAGCTCCTATTGGTCTGATCAGCCATAGTTGGACATACTAAGGACTCTAACATAGTGATGTCATTTTGTTCCTCTTTGACATTGAGGGACAATAATCAACCACCTCATATATAATTACACACACACACACACACACACACAGAAGCGTACATCATGGATAGTTGGTGTGATTGTACCTGCAGCAATGTAGACACCGGCTGTGATATTTCATCCTTGTGTTGTGGCCATTTTTTCTGTTCAAGGAAAGAAGGAGAATGAACACATGACAGGAAATGCTTTTAGCATTTTTCCTGGGTTTTTAAGAACCTGTAGCTAATGTGGTGACCCAGATGGAATATTCTGGGTTCAGAACGTGTGCTCCATCAGCGGCTGCTTTTTCTACACCAATGCAGGTCTAAACCTGAGTGTGAGCTCTGGAGTTTTGTGAGTCACTGTCAGGAAGTCACTGCCTCCAGATTACCACTGGCAGAAGCTTACCTTTCAGAGGCATCTTGCCCCTCTCTGAGGGGGACCAAGGGGTTGAGGAGAGGAGAGACCATGATCCTGATCCTAGAGGCACAGAGCATAGGATGCATTCTAGTTTATGGGAACAAAACTTTACATAGGAAAACAATACAATGTGGCAGGAAGAGAATTCTGGACTTGGGGTCAGAGAGTCTAAGTAACTGAGTATCTTTTGGGAACTTATTAGCTACATATCATTGAACTAGTAACTTTACTCCTTGGAGCTTCCATTTCCTCTTCTTTAAAATTAGATAATTATATTTGTATCACTCAATTGGCACTAAGCTGTCACAGTAGGTAGCATGCTGAATGTGGAGCAAGGAAGATCTGATTTCAAATTTAGCCTCAGAAAAATTAATTACCTAGCGGTGTGATCCTGAGCATGTCACCTAATCAGTGTCTGCCACATTTTCCTCACCTTTACAGTGGGGATGCAAATACCGTTTTTCTACCAGAGTTGCTATGAAGATCAAAAGAGATAGCATTTCTAAATTGCTTTGCAAATTTTAAATGACTGCATAAATGCTAGCAACAATGTAATTTTATAAGTGGTGAGAAGAAATAACTGGACTTAGGAAGTCCTGGGTTCAAGTCTTTTCTCTGTCATAGAGTGACTGTGTGACCCTAAGGAAGTCACTTCCCCATGTCCAAGGCAACAATCCAAAACTGTAAAATGCAGAATTTCTTTTACCTGACTTTGTAGAAGATATTACCTTTCCTAAATCAATAAAATGACTAGATCAGTAGTTACAACAGCCAACATTTTTGTGGCTCTTAAGGTCTGCAAAATATTTTATAAATATTATCTCATTTAATTCTCACAACAACCCTGAGAGTTAGTTGCTATAATTATACCCATTTTACTGATGAAGGAACTGAGGCAACAACAACCATTTCTATGAAAGCTAGTCAGTCTCTGTAGTCACATTAGAACTGACACTAAGGCCAGCACTCTAACCACTGAATCACACAGCTGCAAATTGTTAGGAATGAATGTATTTTTTAAAAGCAAGTCACCATATAAGCACAAGGCACATTAGTGAAAGAATGGGGCATGTTGACCAGGAAGTAAGCTTATCAGGGAAATAACCATATGTGGCTTCTTTAAAGGCACTGGAACTGTTTGTTCTTCCCCCACCACTCCCTCTCAAACCCAGAAGCCATGTTGCTGACACAGGGTGGCGTTGTACCCCCTTTGGTAAGTGGGTGTCTTTCTTCCCAGCTGTGAGGCAAGAACAGAGGGGTGACCCCAAGAGAGAATGGACAGGCTTGGAGGAATTCCTCTCCAGCTGCGTGAAGCTGTTCTGGAGAGCCTGGGATTTTCTGTACTCCAGCAGACTGTCTATGTCAGAAGGAGAGAGTGTTGCAAATCTGAATGGCACTGAGAGCTCTCCTCCCCAGGGTCACAGGGCCAGTCTTCAGAGCTAGAGAGAATTACCAGTAGCCACAGGAAACTGCATGCCTTATAGCTTCCAGATTCCCACTCACCCAGAAATTGCTCTGAATAGTTAATGAACTCAGGCAGGCCTCAAAAAATGAGATGGAATCAAATATTCAAAGCTCTTGACATAACGAGTCAGAAGTAAAATACAATCACTGGTTGTTGAGTGGATAGCTTTTAGCTGAGGGCCGAATTTGTAGTTCTGGAGACTCATTTTCCTGGTGAGTTCTTAACAAGGACCTCATGGTCACTATTGCTGCTTCATAGGATCTAAGATACCTTAGAGGTCATCTCGTTCAACCCCCTTATTTTACATTTGGGGAAACTGAGGCCCAGAGAGATTAAGTAGTTTGCCCAAAGTCACATAGAGCTGGGATTTAAGCAAAACTCTTCTGATTTCTGAACCAGTCTTCCTCCCAGTGAACCACACTGCCTTGATTTCAAACTGGCAAGGAGAGGGAGGGAGAAAAAGGAGGATGGGAAGGATCCATCAGTGAATATTCATTCAAAAAAAACTCATAGGCACTGGACTGGTGCTAATATTTAAAAAAAAAAACTTGCTGTACTTTTCAAGTCAATGGTGGAAGACTAGTAAATACTATGAGTTATTCTCACAACTGCTGAATTTGAGCTGATGTTACTGTGTTGACTTTCCAAGCTATCAGCTTAACTATATAAATCCATTTGACGTGTCTTTATTCAGATAAAATTCTAATACTGCAAGTGTAGCAAATTAGATGCAAATGCTCTTTTTATTTTAAGTATACTTAAAGCTGCCTTTTCAATGCAAATTTTACAGGAAATCTCAACAAGCTAGGACAGACGTCTTAGCTGTCAGCAGGCAAGCACTTTCATTTTGGTCTTAGGCAAGGGAGCTGCCGGATAGGTTTTTTTTTTTTTTTTTTTTTTCCCTGCAGACTGAGATAATTAAAACTACAGAGAAATGATTTTTTAAACATACATGATACACAAGATTCCTTAAATCACAGAATAACGAATAAATGTGCCTATTACCATTTTTGATTATGGGAAAGACTGACCAAAGTGGGGGAGGGGGCAACGATAAGCTTTTCTTCAATTCCTTGATTCCCATGTAAACAATTTCTCAGCTCTTATTTTCTTTCCTGGCAACCTATGGAGCACGGGTAACAATTCTGGAAGAGATTGTGAGCATGCTCATTAAAAAGGGACTGATGCTTTTTCCCCCCTCAATGTTAATGGTAACTTTTTCTTTCTTCTGGCACTCCTCGGGTCTCTTTGGAATACATATCTATTTCAGCTTTGATTTGTTGAGCTCCCTGAATGAGTTTATCCAAACAATGTGAATTTACTCAGATCTCTCTCAAATCCCACATCTCTTGTGGTTGATAAAGCTGACTTTAGCTAAGAAGAGTTGGATCAGTGTGATTTAAATTTCACATTGAAAATGATAAGGGCTTTACTAGAAATAATAAGCACATTCAAATACTGTCATGAGCAAACAGTTGAGTATGCTGGGAGAAATTTGGTAAGACTGCCCCCTCCTTTTCTCCTTCACACTGATCCAACTAAATAATGGGAAAGAAGACTGGAGCTCTGCTCTGAGGAAAACGTATGCTAATATAGACGGTGGCAGTGGTGATTTTTAAAAGCTGCATGAATTAGGTTTATTACCAATGATTATAAAACTGCATTCATAATTTAATAGATGCTTGTCAGTCTCTTTTGGGGGAAGGTAGAGGGGAGGGAGGGTAATGGTGAGACAAGGAAAGGCTTGCTTCTGTTTAAAGGAGCATGGTTAGGGAGCCTGGTGGTTGTGAGGAGACCAATCTGTTTTATTGGGGTGAGAGCAACTTCCCTCATGGGGAAAAGTTGCAGAGTTTGTGAAAGCGTAAACTCAGCCTTGTTTTATTTATTTTATTATTTTCTTTTTTAGGACGACAGATTTAGAGGTGGAGAGAGCTAAAAGGGGATCTTAGACATCACCCAGTCCAACTTCTTCATTTTACAAATGGGTAATCTCAGACCCAGGGAGGAGAAATGACTTGCTTAACGTCACTCAGAACTGAGATTCAGACCTTGACTCCAAATCCATCAGTCTTTCTAATGCATCAAGTATTTTGTTTTGTTCTACCCTGCCCTTCTTTAGGAAGTGAATGCTAACATCTGGATTTAGCTCAGATATGAGTATGAAGTCTGCCACTAACTCCCTGTGACCCTAAGGAAGTCCGTTAACCACTCTGGGCCTCAGTTTCCTCATTTGTGAAATTAGGGTGTTGCGTAAAGGACCTCTGGAATCTATAATGATAAAAATTGAATTGGATTATGGTATTCCACCAAGCCAGAGGCAAATGGCAATTCTTCTCTGAATACTTATAGCAAGGCTTTATGGTTTTTTCTCTGACTTAATAGATACATCTTAAGGATCACCTGAGGTACATAGACTTAAGTTAAGGGACTTGCCTAGGGTCACAGTAATAAATAATATTAGCACTTTTCCATGCTAAATAATACTTTAACATAATATCTCATTTGATCCTTACCACAAGCTTAAGGAAGGAACAATTATTATTGTTCTCATTTTATAGATGAGGAAATAGGCTGAGAGAGGTCAAGGGACTTACTCAGAGTCATATAGTTAATAAATCTCAGAAGCAAAATTTGAATCCAGATCCTCCTAATCCCAAGCCCAGCACCCTACCTCTAGAATTTATAGTTGTGAAAATTGCAAAGGGAGAGAATGCTGTCCATGTTTTGCTGGGCAAAATGATAGCAAGAGCTGAATAATTATCTGGTGCATTTAATCTGAATTGATAGAGAATTAGAATAATAATTCAGATTCTTGTCCTCTTTTTCTTTAAGAAGGCTAGTGGGTTGTTTACATGAGTTATCTGGCATGATTAAGGCCTGACCTCTCCCCTCTCATTTTGGCTCAGGAGACCCCAGATTTAGTAAACTCTCTTGGGTAATTAAACATTCCTTTCTTTTAAATATGATTCAGATGAGGTTTGCGAGTTAAACTTTATTTCTAATGACACTAATTATTAACATTTGTCTTCCCCCAAAATAATATAGAATATTGTATTCCCCCCCTTTCTTTCTGTGTTACAAATCTGACTGGGAAAAAATAAGATTTGGAAAAATTACTATGTATTGTCTGCAGGTTATAGTGGAAAGAGTAGTTCAGGATGGAGCTGAGAAAAAGAAGTCTTCGTTAAAGCTTTCAAATTCCCCCGGATTCCTTGCAGTTCAGGTCACCCTCCCTACATATAATCAGAATTTCAGAACTATAAGAGAATTTTAGAAAGCATCCAGTTCAACCTGTTCATTTCTCTTTGTCCTGAGTAAGGGCAGCTGGCCTCAATCCCCCTCCTGTCTCCTCCATGATACCCTAATCCCTCCCCTCCCAGCCTGTGTTGGGTCCTTTCCTCTCCCATTCCCAGGTCTTGGACATTTCAGACAGCAGATACCCCTGCTGAGAACTGAGCTGAATTTTTTGTTTTCGAATTAAAAAAAAAAAAGTGGTGGTGATGGTGGTGGTGATGATGGTGGTGGTTAAAAGCCCAAACAAACTTCAAAATGATGTTTCCTGAAATCAGAGTAGAAACAAAGTTCAGGCACCAGCAGCAGAAGCCGTATCAATATTTCAGTAGCCTCCTCCTACTTGCTGTTTTTGGAATTTTGATTGTTATTGCAATTAAGCTGTACTAAAGCAAGTATCATTTACAAAACAAATCAGTCCCTTCCAAAGAGGCTATTTTCCTGGTTAATGACCTGTCCTTGGGCCTGTGCCTCTATTGTGATTCCCAGTGGGGGAGAGAATGATCCCTCCAACTATCTTTATTAAGGTTTTAAGGTTTTCTCTTTTTTAAGAATGGTAGCTCCAATCATCTTTATTAAGGTTTTTTTTTTTTCCCAAAAGAAATGTCAGAGAACTAAAATGTCTCCTAACCCCTTTCCTCTCCACAATTTCCCACCCTTACCCCTATCTCCATGTATTTTCTGCACTTACTTCATTACAGAATTGCTGTTGTTCTTTAAGACACTGAGATTAATGAGGTGGGTTTTATGACACTAATACATTTAAAATTTTAACACTGGTGTTAGCATCTTTAATTGTACAATTATATGTTCATTTAGATTTTTTTTTCAAAGATAACTAACCACAGGTGACTAAAATTGTGTGAAGAGGCAGAATTTATCACCCTTTCTGCTGGGCTAGTAAATCATGCGAGAATTGAAATTGTTTCTCTCCCTGACATATCTTAGGCAAGATTAGTCAGTCACTGTTTCAGAGCTAATACCTTTGGTGGGAGGAAGGTAAGAAGATGGTAAAGATGAAGGTAGAAGAGGGGGGAGTGGATATTAAACTCTACATGATATAAAATTACAATGTTTGGCATTGCCTATTCCCACATGTACCAGATTCAAGTGGGGAGGGGAGAGAACGGGAGAGTCAGGGAAGTCTTGGTAGCTGGCTAGGTCCCCCAGTCCAGCATCCACCCAATAAGCTACCTCCCAGTTCCCATGTGTCACAGGCGCCCGTGCCATTCTCCTGGCCTGACAGGACTTTATCGGGTAGCAATAAATAAGGCTGAATTATTGATGACGAGAACTGCTAATATTATTATGACCTCAATTAAGTGCTTTTTTCAGACACATTAGCAACAAAGGGTCTTCCCTCTCCTCGTCGCCTTTTTTTTTTTCTTTTCAAGCCTCACTTTCCATTAAAATCTCATTGATCAAACCTATTTGCCATTGTGCTGGGAGCATCCCCATAATGGGTAATCTATCAGCATGGTGCTTCTCATAAAGCTATTAACACCTTTTGTTGTTTGCCTGCAGTTCCTCAGGGTTCGGAGAGGTTCAAAAAGGCAAACCCTCCAAGCTGTTAGGATTGCGGGGAGGTCTGGCTTGTGGCACTCTTTTAATTACCCTCCTTAACTTCCTGCTCTGAATCACTGATATTCCTGATGCTAAGCAAGTCCCTATTTACTTCAGAACTGACAGCCAGCCATGTTAAAGATGATTCACAAGATGGCAGCCTCCCTGCCAATAACCAAGGTGAACTTCCATCCCCTGCTCCCCTTATGACTTCCAGTCTCCACATTCAAAGCTCATGTTTGCATCCTTCCCTTTTCTAGTATTTCAGCATTTTCATGGTTCCTGTGAGGAGCAGCTTACTTGCTGTTCTCAAGACATGGCATTCCATCTCCCATCATGCCTTTACAAAGAGTATTCCTAAAATAGTCTCCTCCCCTCTGGCCTTCAAATCTGGGAACCCCTAATTCCTTGCAAGGGAAGGGGGATGTTAACCCCCTCCCTTAAAAATGACTTTGGACTTATGATGTATATATTTTTAACTTCTCTGTGGGTAAGTTGTTCTCTCCCCTCCCCCTCCTTCCCATTTCTCCAGTAATGTAAATTCCTAAAAAGCTTCTTTTTTGCTTCTTTTTTGAAAAAAAATAACTGAAGACTTTTAATAAATTATTGTTTAATTGAATTGGATGAAATAATGCTTTGTAGATTTAGTTTCATATGCAATCATCTTTTTTTTTTTTTCTTTGTGGAACTTTAAGATTTACATGAGCTGGTTAAGCGGTTCAGTAGATAGAGTGCCAAGACTGAAGTCAGGAAGACTCATCTTTATGACCCTAGTCAAGCCACATAATCCTGTTTGCCTCAGTTTCCTCATCTGTAAGTGATCTGGAGAAGGAAATGGCAAACTGCTTCAGTGTTTTTGCCAAGAAAACCTACATGTGTGTATTAAGATATGAAAAATGACAACAAATGTCTTATAATTATGCTGTGATTCAGAGGAAGGATAAATAACTGAAGAGAATTGAAGAGGATCTTTGGTTAAACAGCAGATCTTGGTGGGTAGGGAAGGTGTGTAGGGGGGCGGGGAGGGATGCAATTAACTGCACACATGCTGAAAGATGCATGAAATGCTGCCCACTTGTTTATGCAGCTTTTAAAGGGACTTTAATGGACACTGATGACTGACTGAAGACTGGCCAGAGCAAGGACCCTTTCAAGGCAACAAAGGTGGATTTTTAAAGGGAATTCTTTCTGGGTTTTCTTTCTGGGACTGTTAAGAAATCTGACTGGGGCTAAAGCATCCCCCTTTTTTGTTTTTGTTTTGTTTGTTTGCCCTATAGGAAATTCAGGAACTGTGTGTGTGTAGAGAGGTGGTGGTGGTGGGGAGAGATACTCTTCCTCTGCTAGAACAACAGTTGAAATACTTGTAATCTACAATAAATAAGCCCCCTCTGTCGATGTAAACAGGCCTGGGGAGAGCTGAACAGCTAGGATGACATCTCATCCATCTCCCTCACCTCATCCCTGAAGTGAGATCCTAACTCAGCTGGACACCATGCTGGGTGGCACTGCAGAGACCTGCCCGCCCACCCACTCTTCCCTTGAAGGGGTCCCCCTCCCTTTTCACTGTAAAGAGGTACTTTGCCCTGAAGCCCAGGGCAGTTCAGTGAGTGCTGAGAGTGATGCCGACAGACATCGGGAGCTTCTCAGTCTGTGTTGTCTTAATACAAGTTGTCATTCATATACCAGTAGGAAACAAAAATCAATAAGCTTGGAAAATGGACTTTAAAGCTAAGCCAAAGATACGGAAATGGAGGAAAATGATGATGGCAGGTTATACTTTTGTTTTTAAGGGTTGGTGGCTCTAGGGCCTGGGCTTAAATGCTCCAGCCTCCCTATTCTCCTCCTCTCCAACAATGCCCTAACAACAAAGTAAGTTACCTTTTAGGCATGTGCAAGGCTTACATTGGACAGGATGGTAGAACCAGGACTATTTCCTAACTCCTAGTTACTGACAATGATGATGTTTAGTGTGTGTGTGTGTGTGTGTGTGTGTGTGTGTGTGTGTGTGTTTCTAAGAGGGCCTCAGCAGAAATATATTCATGACATGCTCTTTTGGACACTTGTTTATGGAATCTTTGAATTTTATGAACTTCATTACAACCTATCCCTCTTTGAACTTCTCACACAAGCTGTACCTACCAGTGCTTAGAATTTCCTTCCTCCTTCTTATCTCCAAGTTTCAGAATCCTTCTCTTCCTTCAAAGTCTCCCCTGATCCCTGCAGTGGACAGTAGTCTTTCCTTCTTCAAGTTTTTTTGGAGTACTTTGTCTGGATCTTTGCTTTCCTTAACATTACTTAATTGTGTTGTGTCAGTCTCTTTTAACCCAAGCTGTGTCCCATGAAGTGTAAACTTTTTGAAAGCAGGACAGAGACATTTTTTCATCTTTGTATTCTCAGTGTCTTGGATGGAGTTATTTGACTGTACATAATTTGAGGTCAGAAACTATATCTGTTTCATAACAGCCAATACACTTAATAAAGGTCCTTGTCATTGTGGGGACTCCACATGGTGCAGTAATCAATTGACTTCTTGGTTATTTAAGCATTGGCAAATGATCACCAATAGTTCAACTTAAACTTATTCAAATGAATCTTACCAATGTGACCCTGTGGCATGGGAAATGACCACAATCCCTTCAGTGAGATTATCTCTGTAAATACTGATGTGTCTCCAGGGACAAATAGGGCATCTCTGTGGAAACATTTCTTAGGATATGCAGCAAGGATAGAGCAACAGATCAGGGATTAAATGGAAATGAAAATGCAGCTCTTGCAATAAGCCAACCCCGACTTGTTTGAGGCAGAGCTAATCATTATCTCTGACAGAGATAGTTGGAGATTGGGTTTTACCCCCTCAGGGCCATTGTAGAGACCTGCCTCCGCAAAAGGGTACCCCTATCTGTGTTTGGGCTTATCAGCACTGCTCAAAAGAGGAAAACCATTAAGGGCCATTCAAAATCAACCTCCTTTGAAAGAGGGCTGATAGCAGAGCCCAAGCAGAAGTTACCAATAGATAAAACATGCACCTATTTATCTAAACATCCAATTTTGAGAACTTCAATTTAATTTAATTTAACAAGTATTTATTAATATGTCAGGTCTTGTGCTGGTCATTCGAAGATAAAGACATGCCTTGTCCTCAAGAAGCTGACATTCTGGGGTAGTGGGGAGAGATGACAAAGTCAATCAACAAGCATTTATTAAGCACCTATTATATGCTAGGCACTGGGGATACAAAAAAATAATGAAATGATCTCTAACTTCAAGGAGCTCATACTTTATTAGGAAAAATAATATATGTACATGTACAAATATTTACAAAATACATGCAAAATAAATCCAGAATTATGGGGAAGAGAGGAGATTTTAGTAGTGAGAATCAGGAAAGGTCTTGTGCAGGAAATAGTATTTGAATTGAGCTTTAAAGAAAGCTAGGATTCTAAGAAATAGAGGGTAATCTCCAAGGATGCGGAACATCCCTGATCAAGGATACAGAGATGAGAAATGTAGTATCTTGGGTGAGGAGCAATAAAAAGGTCATTTTGGTTGGACCAGAATATGGAAAATAGATCAATATACGATAAGCCTGGAAAGATGGGGTAGAGCAGGGTTGTGACAAACTGAGGAATTTGGATTTGATATTGGAAATAATGGAATGACAGTGGTAACAGAGATATGTATGCAGATCAGGCAAGTAAAATTTTTACACACACACACACACACACCACATACATACAAATAACTGAAAAGATTAAAAACTAAGACTGAACTCTAAACTTCTCTGGTCAGTACTCAAAGGAGTATTTTTTTTTCATTGTTATAAGAGAATAACGAGTCAAGGAAGACGAGGACTTGGTGTTCAACTGTTTTTAGTTCATGACCACATTTAGAGTTTTCTTGGCAGATACTGAAGTGGTTTGCCTTTCCTTCTGTAACTCATTTTAACAGATGAGGAAACTGAGGTAAACAGGATTAAGTGATTTACCCAGAATCACAAAGCTAGTAAGTGTCTGATGTTGGATTTGAACTGAGAAGGATGAGTCTTCTTCACTTCAGGTCTATAGCCAAGTTCTAGCTGCCCCAGACAATATTTTGGTCAGTATGATTTAAGGGAAATTTCATAACCAGGATAGGATTTATTTTGATAAATCATGATGAGGATATTCTACACAGGGGGAATAGTGTGAGCAAAGAGAGAGAGAAGGTTGTATTTGTGGGAAATAGTGAACAGTTTGGTTAGAAAAAGGAAGATCAATGTAGGAGTAGAAAACAAGAGCAGGAGAGGGAGTTGGGGTGGGTTTTGAATCTTAAACTAAAGAGTTCAAATTTTATTCTATGGGCAATTGAGAGCCACTGAAGGTATTTGAAGAAGGAAGTAATAAAGACAAATCAATGCTTTTAAAAAGATTAACCTGCTAATGGGGGAACGGGGATACAGAAGAGGGAGATATTGGAAGCAGAGAGAAGAGTTAAGAGGTTAGGGTAATTAATCCAGACATGAGTTGAATGACTGATGGACACAGAAAGAAAGGGAAAAAATGGTTATAAGAGATACTGCAGTAGAACAGTCATCAGGACTTCATAATTGATTAGACATTGGAGAAAGGGTCTGAAATAGTGGAGAAAACATTGGATTTGTAGTCTGAGAACCCGAGTTTAAAACTTGCTTCTGTATCCTTACTCCAACTATGGATGTTGGGTAAAACATTTTATAGCTTTTCATTTCAGTCTTCTCTGTTAAATGAGGGAGTTGGGTTGGATGTCTTCTGTCTCTAACTCAAATGGTGACTTGTGTGACTGGAGGAATAGTGATGTCATTCATGCAAAGATTTTCAATAATGTTAATGATAATAGATAGCATTTGTATTGTATTGAAAGTCTTATAAAATGATGTAGATAGACTATTTCATTTGATCCTCAAAACAATCCTGTGAAGTAGGTGCTAGTTTTATCCCTATTTTACTGATGAGGAAACAGTTGGAGGGAGATTAAATGACTTATTAAAGATTACTTAGTAAATGCCTAAGGCAGGATTTGAATTGTTAAACACCTTTTTAAAAATATTAAAAATATTGTCTTGTTTGGTCCTTCACTCTGGGAAGTAGGTGCTATTATTATCTTCACTTTATAGTTGAGGAAACTGAGGCACTAGAGGTTAAGTGATTTGCCTGGAGTCACATAGCTAGCAGTACTGAGATTGGATTCTAATTCAGATCCTTCTGACTCTAGGAAGTATTGCTTTACCCACTGAAATATATAGGAGTTTCAAATATATAAGAATTCAAGCCATTCTCCAATGGATAAATGGTCAAAAGATATGAACAGACAATTTTCAGACGAAGAAATTGAAACTATTTCCGGTCACATGAAAAGGTGCTCCAAGTCACTATTGATCAGAGAAATGCAAATTAAGACAACTCTGAGATACCACTACACACCTGTCAGATTGGCTAAAATGACAGGAAATGATAATGATAACTGTTGGAGGGGATGTGGGAAAACTGGGACACTGATGCATTGTTGGTGGAACTGTGAACGGATCCAACCATTCTGGAGAGCAATTTGGAGCTATGCTCAAAAAGTTATCAAACTGTGCATACCCTTTGACCCAGCAGTGTTTCTACTGGGCCTATATCCCAAAGAGATTTTAAAGGAGGGAAAGGGACCTACATATGCAAGAATGTTTGTGGCAGCCCTTTTTGTAGTGGCAAGAAACTGGAAATTGAAAAGATGCCCATCAATTGGAGAATGGCTGAATAAATTATGGTATATGAATGTTATGGAATATTATTGTTCTGTAAGAAATGACCAACAGGAGGATTTCAGAGAGGCCTGGAGAGACTTGCATGAACTGATGCTGAGTGAAATCAGCAGAACCAGGAGAACATTATACACAGCAACAAGACTATACGATGATCAATTTTGATGGACATGGTTCTCTTCAACAATGATGTGATTCAAACCAGTTGTTCTGCGATGAAGATAGTCATATACATCCAGAGAGAGGCCTGTGGGAACTGAGAGTGAACCACAACACAGCATTTTAACTCTTTCTTTGAATATATCCATGCATTTTGTTTTCCTTCTTAGGTTGTTTTTTTCTTCTTCTCTTTCTAGATCTGATATTTCTTGTGCCGTAAGATAACTGTATAGATATGTATACATGTATTGTATTTGTCATATAATTTATCCTATTTAACATGTATTAGATTACCTGTCATCTAGGGGTGGGGGGTGGGGGGAAGGAGGGGAAAAGCTTGGGAAAAAAAGTTTTTGCTAAAAGGTCAATGTTGAAAGGTCACTCATATGTTTTGTAAATAAAAAGCTTTATGTAAAAAAAATGAAATATATAGGAGTTTATACCTTGACCATTCCAGGACACTTAGATAGACATAGAACAGAAACTAACTACGGTAATAGTGATCAAGTTCTAGTTCATACGCCAAGCCTAATTCAGCCCCCTAGGTTCCTTAGGTCAGAGCAGGGGGACCTTAGTCTGGGTACAATTTAGCCATTCTCTGTTCTTCCATTGCTTTCATGGATATTACCCAGAGAAAAGCCTGAACTTGAGAGCAAGAACCCTGTCTTCTACTTCTCTGTGGCCCTAGCTGGTGGCACTAGGCAGCATGGTACAATAAATCCAACTTTGGGTTTCATGTCAAAGGGTCCAGGTTCCAATCCTACCACTGCCACTGTCATTGTCAAGGTCACCCGAATCACTTTGGACAGGTCACTAATCTCTTTGTGCCTCAGTTTCTTCATCTGTAAAATTAGAGAATTGGACTAAATGGTCTGTAAGATGTCTTTTAGTTCTCTTAATCTATAATCCCATAAATAGCTCCCCTAATTAATTCTTGGCTGGTTTGTGGCTTGTTTTCTATGACTGCCCTGAAGCTACTTGGGGCCAACATGCATCTTGTGCTCTAGGGTGAAACTTCCTAAACTCATTGGAGTTGGAACATCATTTAGTTTTTCTGATAAAAGGGAGCTTCGGTTAATGAAGTTTTGGAATTTCCTTTGTTCGTTGGGAGCACTCGGGAGTGTCACAAGGCATCCTTTCCTAGGAGCTTAGACTAAAGGCAGATACAATGGCCTGGACCCAGGAAGGCTGGGAGTTCTGGGGGTGGCTCTTTCCGATTCTAGAGACTGGAGGGGCGGCATTTTTTCAGACCCTTCCGAGTTGCCTTGGGTTTTGATCGATGGCCCGCCTTCCCCCCCCCCCGCCCCCTCCCCCGCGGGCCTTCTTTGACGAGTCCATGGCGCTGGAGCTTGTGCCTGAGAAGAGAAGGGACCATTTAGATGAATAATAGTGCTAAAGATACTGTCAGAAAGTCCAGGCGGGGGAGGATCATTAATGGCAATCCAGAAGCAGCCCCGTCTGTGATTGTATAGCCAGTCTGCCAGTCCCCACTGCTGTGTTTACTGCTCCTTAATGTGGTATTGTTTACTCACAATTACACTCTTTACCATTAATTTAACTTTCAGATGCTGAATTGGTCACACAGACGTAAGTCCCAGGGCCCGGACAGAT
This sequence comes from Myrmecobius fasciatus, assembly GCA_023553655.1. Classification (NCBI taxonomy): domain Eukaryota; kingdom Metazoa; phylum Chordata; class Mammalia; order Dasyuromorphia; family Myrmecobiidae; genus Myrmecobius; species Myrmecobius fasciatus. The sequence goes on along the minus strand of JAJPUD010000381.1, from coordinate 533,151 downwards.
GTGTTCTATACACTTGTTTAAACACGGCTCTCATTAGGAAGTAATGCATGTATAGCAAGTTGATTACACCACAAAGCAGGATGCTTTATCACGGGGGCCTCTCAGGAGGCAGCGGAGAGTTTGTCAGCTGCTGCCGCCACTCTTCCCCTTGCTCAGATAATGAGCGACGGTGAGGCTCGCAACCTCCCCAGCTGCATGCTTGGAATTACACAGCTCCCAGTCGGAGCGCCGCGGAGCTGCCTGGGAGGAGGCATTCATTGTTGTCAGCCTCCATTTCACACCGAAGATAACAAACGCTCCTCACCCCAGCAGTGTGTAAGGGAGATAAACAAGTTACCCAAGCCCATGTAATTAAACACGCCTGCATGCTTAACCAAGATGCTCCCTGGAAAAAGCAGAGGGGTTCTCCGAGCATGTGGGAGGCAGCCCACAAGCAAATCCTCGCAGTAAGACATCTTCCTTGGGAGGAGGACCGAGATATCTGCTTTATAGGCTGGGGGGGGGTCGGGGTGCAGTGGGGGGGGCTGGTGTGGAGGGGAGGGCAAGGGACGGATTTCAGTCCTGCTAGGAAAGTCAGAGACTCTGAATTAGTGGAGAAGTTTTTCCTGCTTCCTGGTAAATCAGTGTCTTCCGACCTGGTTTTGTGTGTGTGTGTGTGTGTGTGTGTGTGTGTGTGTGTGTGTGTATAAGTCTGGGTGCATGTGTGTATACACATACACATATATGTGTATATATTCACCTATACACATACACACACATAAAATAGTTTTTTGCTGGACACCTGGATGGAGTAAATAGAATTGGATGCGAGGGTGCATTTTGGCCAAATCCTAGCATTCCAGGTGTGTTGGGTTGGAGTTCAGAAGAAGCTTGGCTCATTGGAAATCACAGAGCATTCCAAACTTTCTTTTTCCTTCTGACATTCTTTTAACAGCTCTTTTTTTCTTAATTAAAGCATTTTATTTTCAAAACTTATGCATGGATATTTTTCAACACTGACCCTTGCAAAACCTTGTGTTCCAAATTTTCCCCCTTCCCCTAGATGACAAGCAACCCACTATATGTTAAACATGTTAAAAATATGTTACAACATAGCGTTTTCACTCTTTCTGTTGTTGTTTGCTTGCATTTTGTTTTCTTTCTCAGGTTTTTTCTTTCCTTCTTGATTTGATTTTTCTTGTGCAGCAAAATAACTATAAATATGTATACATATATTGGATTTAAAATATATTTTAATATATTTAACATGTATTGAACTACCTGCCGTCTAGGGGAAGGGGTGGGGAGGGGGGAAATTTGGAACACAAGGTTTTGCAAGGGTTAATGTTAAAAAATTTCCCACGCATATGTTTTGTAAATAAAAAGCTTTAATAAAAAAGAAAAAATGTTAAATCCAATATATCTATACATATTTATACAATTATCATGCTGCACAAGAAAAATCAGATCAAAAGGGGAAAAATGAGAAAGAAAAATGCAAGCAAACAACAATAAAAAGAGTGAAAATGTTATGTTGTGATCCACACTCAGTTTCCACAGTCTCTCTCTGGGTGTAGATGGCTCTCTTCATTACGAGATCATTGGAACTGGTCTCAATTATCTCGTTGTTGAAAAGAGCCACTTTCAACAGCTCTTTTAGTCAGAACTCTTTATCGGCAGCCCCTTTGTTGAATTTGAGCCTTTCTTGGTCAGAAGAGTTGCTTAAAGGTGGGTAAGCCAGAAAGATGGGGAGAGAAGATAATATGACTTGTTTAATTCCCAAACTGAATAATCAGCCCCTAAATTTGCAACTAATTTTCTTCTCCCCTACAGACATGAAGAAGGGAGAGGTGTGGGGGGAGGATAAACTCACTACAAAGAGCTAGATGGTAATAGTGGAGAGTAGAAGCTAGTATTTTACCATCAGACAGTTCCAACAAATACAAAATTAATAGGACTACATTGTCTTCAAAGAACTACCTTTCAGGTACCTTATCCTCATTCCCATTTTCAAGTTTCACAGCAAATAAGCAATGTAATTGATTCCTCACTACTCAGTCCTTTCCTTTATTCAAGCCTTGCAAATAAATGCAGAATTTATCTGCCCACAGAATTCTTTTCTTATCTCACTCCCCACTCTCCCCTTAAACTCCACCTCCTCCCCCAATGTAAACTTTATAGAATGAAGCAAAAGCTCAACAAAGACCATGTGCTTTACTTCTAGACCACTACAAATCTGGGCCATTAGCTTACTATAAAGTTTCTCTTTTTTTATCTCCTTCCTTCAATTTTGGTTTAGGTAGATATTCTGAGCCTAGCCAGGGGTAGGTAGGATAAGATCATAGTCACAGATTTAGAGCTGGAAGAGACCTTAGCAGTTACCCAATCCCACTTCTTCATTTGACAGCCAGGAGCTGCAGCCCCAAAAGACCACGTGTGCTTAGGGATGTACAGAGAGTAAGTGTCTGAGGCAGGATTTGAATTCAGGTGAATCTGACAGCAATGACAGTATTTAGGTATACTACCTAGTTGCTGCTCCTTTGAAGATCATCTGAAGAGTAATTATGATTTTTGACTCATAAGAGCTTTGGGTGTTAAAAGCTTTCTGCTTAATTTCCAGAGAGAAAAATTACATTATTTGATGTATGACTAAAGGATAAGCTCTGCTCCTTCCTCTTGTCTTGACTCTTAGGTAAAAGATGTAGAAAGGTGAGGTAGCCTTGAGAATTCTTCTCATAACTAGGTCACAACCACTCTTCTTCTCTCAGATTCATATTCCCTATTCTTCTTGGTTATTAGATATTTTGCTTAATACTTACAGAGAGCCCAGACCAATAATGAGTAGGCCTTAGTTGAAAGAGATGATAATTTTACTTATTTTGTGACTATACAAGCTGCCTAGGACCTCCAGCTAGCAATACGATTCCTTCTGAGATTACCTTCCATCTACTCTGTATAGATCTTGTATGAATGTAATTATTTTCATCTTTGGTCCCTTCATTAGAAAATGGCCTCTTTAAGAGCAGGGACTGTTTTTTTTTTATCCTTAGCATTTAGGCTTATAGATCTAGAGCTGGAAGGAATCAGAAAGACCATCTAGTTCCAAACCTTCATAATTTTACAGGTGGGAAAACTGAGGCTCATAGAGGTCACTTTTAGACCCATAGATCTAGAACAGTGCCTGGAACATCTTTAATATATGCTTTCTGCTTGACTGAATAAATGCTTGTTTTTTGTCTGCTAGTAAATTTTCTCGTATGGTTGCTTTAACAATTTCATCTCTCTGATATCTTTTTCTCTGATTGTAAATTCCCTAAAGACAGGCTTTGTGCTATTTATCTTGATATCTCTTCCAATTTATAGTACAGTGCATTGTACATAGCAAATAGCTGCCTGATGAATATCTGTTGAAGGAATGAACATAATGATATTTCTTTTCATTGTTGTCGCTATTGTTGGGCCTTCTTTTGAGAATCTTAGTTCTAACTGGCAAAATAGCACTAAACTTAGTTTTACTTTGCATGTGGAATCTCCCTGGGAAACTGGCCACTGTCACATGCATAAGTAGCTAAACTCTGTTTGTGAGGTCCACAAATAACAATACAATTAACAGCCCATTCCCCAAGAGACTGTCTAAATCTATTGACCTTTGGGATCAATATTTCAGACAGTTTGGCCAAGGCAAAACATTTTCAAAAGAGAAGATCTGGAGATGATCTCCATGTTTTCATTTCCCTTCCTAGCCAGCCTTCTATGGCTTATGTCATTTGTGTTCAGTCTTTTTAGTTGGATTGCCTGATTTCAAGTCCATCCATAGAAATTATATGGCTTCAGATGTTTGAATTTTAAGGGGTGTGGAGTGTTTGTTTTGAAAGTTACATGTTCTTCTTGTTATCAAGCTGAATTGGGTACTCTTCAAAGAGGAGGAACTTTCTGGGGAAGTTTTTGTTTTCCACGTGTTTGCATTGTTTGGATTAACTCCAATTACATATTAATAACCTGGAGTGGTATCTGGTAATTAGACGTTATCTTCCTGATCTTTGTAATAACAACAAAAGCACCTTCTACATGAAGCCTTTCCTGATCCCCCAGATTCCCTGAAGCTTTTCCCTTCCCCCCTGAAATCACCCTGTGTCTGTGTGGAATCTAACTGCATACAAACTTTGTCTTATTTAGATTATTAACACTTCAAGAACAAACACTTTCACAATTATCATTGTGTCACTCCTACCTAGAACAGTGTAGAGTTTAACACTTGATGATTAACAAATTAATAATAACAAAAATCAACCAAACTCTAATATTTTAAGATGTTTTGAGACCTCTCAGTTTAAAGTGGATTATGAAATTATATATCTGAGTCCATGCTCTGATATTCTTGGGATTAACCTCAGGTCTCAGATCTCAGATGTAAAAAAGAGCCCATCGTGTTTGTTGTGGCAGCCTCTATCTTTGGACAATGAGTGCTACTCTTCTCTTCAGAGTCTCTTTTCAATGGGTGATAGAGGGTCAGTCTATTCATGACAGGTTTTCTTCCCTTTCCCAGTCAATTTGGCCAAAGAAGCCTATTGATTCCTTAGAAACACTGCCCCTAAACTCTCAAAAATTCTCTCTTCTGAGTCCTACACAATTGTGTCCACAGGCTTTTTATTAGGTGCTTTGAGAAGTCTGGACTACACCTGCCTTTGAAACTGCTGCCACAAACGTTTTAATGACCACGGGGAGTCAAAGGAACAGTTCAAAGTTCATTCTATTGTTCAAGGGATGGCTGAGGATGATAGCTTGTTCAGGTTATTTAGATCATTCAGGCTGAAAACTTTCCCTGTGACCCTTCATGTCAAAACACCAAGTTGGCCACTCTGGCCACTGTCTTTAGACTAAGAACTAAATGATTCTGCTTGGTTGTTAAGTGTGCCTTGATTGGCAATCAGAGCACAATGGGGGACCATTAGGGGCCATAAAACTGTTACCCTTCTGAAAAGTGAAAGTGACTTTTGAATGAATCCAGATAACTTCAGATTCTTACTTTGCCATGCCTCTTGACTAGGGCTTTAAACCTTTTTTTTTTTTTAATTTTAAATCACAGACCCCTTTGGCAGTCTGGTGAAGCCCATGGACCCCATCCTCAGAATAATAGTTTTAAATATGAAAAAAATATGCATAACATTACAAAAAAACCCAATTATATTGCAACAAGTCACATATACATATGTATATATATACAATGTGTAACTACACATGTACATATGTATATATGTGTGTATATATAAATATATATATATATATATATATATATATATTCACATATCCATAAATTCATGGACCCCAGATTAAGCACTCCTGTTTTCTAGGAAGCAATTTTTAAACAGATCATATGAAGGAGAATTTGTCTTGCTTAGGTTGATAAGCCCTCTCCTCATTGCCTAAACTCCTGAAAATTGCCCATACAGGACACAATCATTTTCCTAAAGCAAAAATCATCAGAATTTCTTCCCCAATATCTATTTGGAAACACATATGGCAAAGAAGAGGAGAAATGACGGGACTTTTTACTCCAGATTTTATTTATACTTCTTTACATGTTTATAAATTATGCATATCTATGTATGTACTTATTGTTGTTGTTATGATGATGATGATCTAAATCTGTTATTCTGTTATTTCTTTGGTGTAAGGAACTGCTAGTGAGGAAAGTTCTACTATTAACACTGATGGGCAACTGTTTTCGATTTATAGAGAATTGAGGAGGAGACATTTAGAGGTTAAATGAATTGCCCAGAGTCACACAGCCAGTATGAGTCAAAAGATGAATATAAGCCATCTGAACTCCAAGGCCAATTCTCTATTGACTAAACCAGTGATTTCCAAATTTCTTTACACCCTCATCAGCAAAATATTTTGCATTCCCCAATATACATCTTATAAATTATTTACATCTGGGCTGATCATGTGGCAAGAGAGAAGGATGACAGGTAGACACCCAGAGTACTTCACTTGTATCCTCTTAAAGGTCATAGGTGAGGGAGGTCTCTATCCTGTTGGAGAATTTTGAGAAGAGATGAAGAAAATTTTTTGGTACATGATGCACAGGCATAGATGGGTTGGAGGTGACTTAATAAGTCAATGAAATCACAGGTTCATTTGAGTGTTAGAGTGTAACATTACTTTTGTTCTGATTGTGTACATTTATACAATTTATATAGAAATTAAAATTAAAATACCTGAAGAATTGGAATAATAATTTGATTCTAGAATTAATAGGGAGTCATTGAAGCTTACTGAACAGGAAAATATCATGGTTAAGCCCTTCCTTAAGGAAAATTATTTTTGTACCTCTGTGGAAGATGGATTTGAGACTTGAGGCATGCAAACCAATTAGGAAGCTACAACAATAATTATGGAAAAGGTGATGGAGCCCAGAACTAGGGAGGCAGCTGGGTAAGTAAAGGGGACATTCTAGAGATGTTGTGGAGTTATAAAGAACAAGGTTTGGCAAATAATTAAGAAAGTCAGGAGTGGAGGGTAACATTGAGGTTGAGATGTTAATGGAAGATAGGGAAGTTAGGAAAAAGAGTGGATTTGAGGAGGAAAGATAATGAATTTTGCTTTGGACATATTGAGTTTGAGATGCTAAATGCTGAGATTTCAAAATTTAGTTTTAAATGTCTCATAGACAAAGCTCTATCATCAGTGCTTTTCTCTATATATAGTCTCTCACTTGGTAAGATTTATATACTGAGGACAGAGCTTTGTGAATATACCCACAGTTAGAGAGCGTGTGAATAATTAGCCATTAAAGGAAACTGAGAAGAAATAATCATATACATAGGAGAACCAAGAAAAAAACAGTGTTATGACAACTCTGAAAGGAGATAGTAAGTATGCAGGAGAAGAAGATGATTGATAGTATCAAAGGCTGCAGAGAGGTCAAGAAAACTTTGAATGAGAGAAGATGATCAGATCTGGCAGTGCTACAAATCAGTAGTAATTTAGAAGAAGACAATTTCAGTTGAGTAAAGAGTTTAAGATAAGGAGAACCTGGGAAACTGGAACACTCATGATGCCTTCTCTGGTTGCTCCAGAGTGCAAAGTTTACTGCTGTAGTGATCTGGAAGAAAAGGTGGGAAATGGGAGTATATGCAGTAGAAATTTGCTTATGAAACAGATGCAGATCTAGGTCCATTAGATCATAGTATTCCTGTCATGAATGTCTCACACTGGTACAACCAAGGAAGGGCAGCTATAGGTGGGTGCAGAGTTGGGGGATGCTGTAAGATTTTGAGTGCCAAAGTTTTCTCCCTCTCTCCCTTCCCTCACTTCTCTCCAAGACAGTAAACAGATCCCTATCGCTGGAGGGAATTTCCACACTGGGAATGCCTTAAAGGAGACCTTAATCTGGAACTAACATTAATACGGGATCTTGTTCTGTTACACATGCTAAGGGGCATAGATGCAGCTACTTCTGCATTGCATAGGGAAAATGTGAAGGAAGATTGTCTTCTGAGGCTGAGTGGTGCAATAGGAGGAGCATAGGATCAAGAGACTAGAGATCTGAGTTCTGTTTTCAAATTTGCCTCTCGTTATATGACATTTGGCAGATAACATTTGAGAGAGTGAGACTAGATGATAATATTAAAAATATTGCAACAATCATATTAATAGCAAAAACTGTCATTTAAGGTTTGCAAAGTATCATGCTGCACAAGAAAAATCACATCAAAAAGGAAAAAAATGGAAAAGAAAACAAAAAGCAAGCAAAAAACAACAAAAAAGTTAAAATACTGTGTTGTGATCCACATTTAATCAGTCCTCTCTCTGGGTGCAGATGGCTCTCTCCATCACAAGTCCACTGGAATTGGTCCGAATCACCTCATTGTTGAACCGCGTCTTTCAGAATTGATCATTGTATAATCTCCTTGTTGCTGTATATAATGATCTCTTGATTCTGCTCACTTTGCTCAGCATCAGTTCATGTAAATCTCTCCAGGCCTCTCTGAAATCATCTTGCTTATAGTTTCTTATAGAACAATAATATTCCATAACATTTATATACTCATTCCGTCATTCCCCAAGTGATGGGCCCACTCAGTTTCCAGTTCCTTGCCACTACAAAAAGGCTACTACAAACATTTTTGCACATGTGGGTCCTATTCCTTTTTTATGATCTCTTTGGGATCCAGGCCCAGTAGAGCCATTGTGGGATCAAAGGGTATACATAGTTGGATAAGCCCTTTGAGCATAGTTCCATATTACTCTCCAGACTGGTTGGATCAATTCACAACTCCACTAACAATATTTTAGTGTCCCAGTTTTCCCACATCCCCTCCAACATTTATCATTATTTTTTTCCTGTCATCTTAGTCAATCTGAGAGGTGTGTAGCTGTACCTCACAGTTGTCTTAATTTGCAGGAAAAACTTCTTAAGGGCAAGAACTGTGACTTATATAAACCTACTATCTTCTCCACTTCCTGAGCACACTTAATATGTCATAGAATCCCAGATATAAAGCTGGAAGGGATCTCAGAGATTACCTAGTCCAAACTTCTCATTTATAGATAAGAGAACTGAGGCCCAGAAAAATCAAATGATTTTCAATATCATATAGTTAAAAAGTGATTGAGGATGGATTTGAGGCCTAGGATCTTTGACTTTAGAGCCTGGTTTCTTTCCACTGTTCCATGTGTTTGTTCTGGCATATTGTGTTCTGCTTTCAGGAGTCTATATTGAAATATGAGAGGATGAAGAAGGTCCTCAAATATTTAAAGGACTGTTACATATGGAAGTTTGGGATCATCAAAAACAGTGAGCAATTTCCTAAATATGGTTCAAAGCCAACTGCTTGCTGCTGCAAAACTTATCCATTTAATATACCAGATTCTCCCAATGAAGCATTTGGCTATGAATCATTAGATACCACAATTTTAGTAAAATCAAGAGTACAACTCATGCAAGGACTAATAGAAAGGCACATGGAGGGTGTTAGTTGCCTTGTTAATAGTCTAGTTTATACGTAGAGCAGGGATTTCCATTCTTTTTCACTCTTGTACTCCTTGTCTTCCATTAAGCATTCTCATATACCCTATTCAATAAGAATATGATGGGAAATAAATCCTAGAGTTTATTATGCACATGTAATTAAGAAATAAAGTAAAGAGATTAATTTGTTCATAAAGGAAACTATTTGTTAGGTAACAACATTTTTCAGTATGAAACACTTGCTAGCTATGTAAGTGCTTATCAGAACACAGTAAAAATGAATTAATGAAACCTTGGGATTCTCTTTTTTTTTTTGGTCAACCAACAGTTTTTTTCTCAGTGTAGTTTTTGAGGGAAACACATGTATTTACATCCAGCCTCCAGTTTGTTTCTTGATTTGGATTTGATTGAGAACAGGGCTAAGAATCACAAGATTGATCCATAGACACAGATTATTATAAGTCGAATTAAAGTCCCTTAGATCATTTTATTAGATATTTTTATTATTTATTAAGTAGTAATGCTCCATTGACAAACTTATTACAACCCTTGGGGGTGCATGTATCCCAGTTTGGGAATCCTTGACTAGAGAAATGACTTCAAAGGCTTTATACAGGGCATATTTGATTCAAAAAAGAAGTAGATTTGTTACAATCTGAGAATGAAATGGAAGGATACACTGGAATTCTTCCACATTTAAAGAAATAGAGGAATGTTCAATTCAGTTCACGATTCCTCTGAAGAGAACTTGTGGAAATATATGGAAAAGAACCATGCAGGATGAGAAGACATGAAAGGGTTAAAATCTGCATTGGGAAGAAGAGGTTATACCATTGGAATCACAAATCCATCTAAATCCCAGAGGATGTCATGTGAAAGAGGGATTAGATTCTTTCCGTGTGGCTCCTGAAGGCAGTTCTGGGATCAATGGATAGAAATTACAGACAATGTGCTTTAGTCTCAATAGAAAGATCTTCCTAACAGTGAGAGCTGTCCAATGATGAAATCAGGGCTGCCTTCCGAGGTAAGTGAGTAACTTTCCATGGCTTCAAGTACTAAGCTAGAGCATGTATGACTTCTTGTCAGGATTCTTCTTCAACAGGAAATTCCTGACTGAATTATAGTTTGCATTAGACCTGTAGGGTTTCTGCTAAAATTCCATACACTTACTTCTTTTCCTGTTTTTCTTTGGATACAAGTCCCATACTGATGCCAGGGGGAGATTCCTTTCAGAAGATGAGTCTTCCTGTAGAGAGAAGATGGAGGGGGATTAACTCCAATGTATAATAAATTAGAGTAGTTGCTTTAGTCTTTTGGCTTTCCCACCCTAAGAAATTTTAGGGGTTAGGAGATGCCTAGTATCAATGAGGAAGAAAACAGAAGATGTTCCTGCTGATTTTCACACACACACACCCCAGTATATAAATATGTATTTATATGTATACACACATATATGTAAGTATATGCATATGCATGCATACATACATATAATCAATCCCAAATTCTTTTATCTATCACATAAAGTAAACAAATTTCTCCTTTCTCCCTCTTTTTATTTCTCCTCTCCACTCACTACAGTTAACCTTTTGTGATTTCCTTTCCTGTTCAAGGATACTCTTGATGTTCATTTTAATCTTATTTCACGGGTATAAAAACATTTTGGAGAAAGGCAGAAGGGTTCCAGAGTATTATTACTCTATACACATGACCCCATAGAAGAGTCATGGGCCCTACCATCTGTAGTAGGGCGAGTTGTCTGAGGTAGGGGGCAGGGAGGAATGGAAAGGGAGGAGGAAGTTTTGAAATGGAATAACTGAAATCTGTCTTGCTCTGCCTCCAAATCACTATCCCTCTACTAAGCAATAACCCAAAGAGCAGACCCTAAGACAATCTCTCTCTTTCTGATTACCTGAGAAATGCTTGATCTTAGGCTGTGTTGTACATTGGGTACCCAAGCGTTCCAGAGCTTGTGGTTCCAAGGTGCCATCAGCATGAAGTAGTTCAACTGTTGGGTAGAGAACTTGTAACTAGAGCTTACTCTGGTAGTTCAATATCAACTGGCTCTTCTTTGACAGCTTTTGGACATTGACCTTCAGAATATTCTGCACCCCCATTTTATCTTTGTCTTCTGAGCTTTTGCACAGGCAGTCCTTATGCCCTAAAATGCTGTTTCCCAATCCCAATTTCTAGTTCCATTTGAGGCTTGGTTTAGGTGTTATATCTTACTCTAGGCTTTTTCTAGTGGATAATGCTGCACCCCCTCCAGATAAAATTACATTTGTATTTATAATAATATCTAAAACAGGTAACATTTATATAACTTTTAAAAGTTTTCAATGCACTTTTAAAACATGCCTTATTTCATTGCTTTGTATTTATCTTTATATATGCTGTATCCTCTTTACCACTTCCTGCTAATGCACTTTTCTGCCCCCATCTCATATACACATCAAGATCCCCTTTATATCTTGTCTTCTATTAAAATGTAAGCTCCTTGAGGATAGGGAATCTTATTTGCTTTTTTGAAAAAAATCTTTATTTAGCAAAATGTCTGGCACTTAGTAATTTCTTAATAAATACTCTAACCTCTCTGTTTCTGTGTCTCTGTCTGTCTGTCTTGTCTCTTTGTCTCTCTCTCTCTCACACACACACAGAGTGCACCACATACCCTTTGAGGATAAGAACAATTTTTGTCTTTTTACAGCTCCAGAGTTTAGCACAGTACTTGATAAAAACTTGTTGAATTGAACTGAATTGAATTGAAGTTGGGTTGATAGACACAGGCAAATTTATTTTGTGAGAGAGGGTATGCTAAACTCTTGGTTTGTCATGTGTGCCCAGTAGGTTTCAGAGAAACAATGGGAGAAAAAAAGCAGATTAAATCTTTTGCTTTTAAACCAAAGCTTCTGTGCATGTTCCTTAGTTGTCCTTTAAGAAAACAGCTTTCCTTTTTTTCCACTCTTTTTCTCTGACTCATATGTGCCTTGATGAGCGTTAAGGGCTGAACAGCTCTGAACATCAAAGCCCTCATTACTAACGAGACAGATGCACTTCTCACCACTCTCACCATCACATAAGCCCAACTTTATCTGGAGGGACCACTGTCCCTAGAGCTGCAGAACATGTTCTTTCCTAAGCTAACGATGCACAATAGTTTCAAATTATGGATAATGATTTTGTAATGTGAACTAATGCCACCAGGGACTGAGTGGAGAGTGCCAATTTCATTACATTTCCCTGGCAACTGGGTCTGAATAAGGATTTGGAAGCAAAGATAAATTGTTCATACATTTATTTTAAGTATTTGCCGACTGGTTTTCTGATATGCACCCTTGGCAAGCAGGAATAAACAAAACTTTGTACTTTGGATTAACTTATGTATAGTGAAGATGCTGTTACAGGAGCTTCTGGGAATACAAAAACAAAAACAAATCATCTCTGCTCTCCAGCTAAAAAATGTGTGAAATAAATCATTGCTTGACTTCACTTGTCTCAAGATCAGAAATGAGATCCTAGACATAAAACTGGGAGGTGACTTAGTGATCATTAGTTTCAACCTGCTAGTTTTACAGTTGAGAAAACTGATGTCCAGTAAGATCAAATGACTTGTCCAAAGTAAAAAAGGCAAATAAATGAATAAATTGAAATGTAGAATGGACCTTAGAGGCCAATAATACTCATTTTTATTTTATAGAGACCCAGAAAGAATTATTGACTGGCTCCAAACCATGAAGTGAGTAAGTTCTGTTTCAAAAACTAAAAAGGAAAGCTTATAGAAGCTCATTTACAGATGGAAAAACTGAGGTCTAGAGATTAGGTTGCTTGCTCAAAGTCACATAGATAGTGAGTATCAAAGATGGGCTTTGAATCCAGATTCTCTGACTTGCCACTCTGTCATATTATTGTTCAGTCGTGTCTGATTCTTCATGACTCCATTTGGAGTTTTCTTGGCAGAGATACTGCATTCCATTTCCTTCTGTAGCTCGTTTTACAGATGAGGAAACTGAGGTAAATTCAGCTATATCCTAGATCATATTTGAACTTTGGTCTTCCTGATTGCATACTCAGGGCTCTATTTAGCTCACCAGGGCACTCTATCATGCTCCTTCCTCAATTCAAATCTCCCTCTATTCACCACTCCTCAAAAACAACAAAATACTCATGAAACTTTGCCTTGCCAGGGGATGCCAAGAGAAGTTTGTCCATTTGGGTCTTTTTACTTAAGAAACCCATAGACTTCCCTGATAATTCTGCTGCTGACTTGCTAACTGATAGTAGAGAAAAACCCAAGTAATCTTAAAATGAACAAGACCAGCAGTTATATTCATTTGCTTCAGAAAACTGTTTTTATTTGTCCTTTATCTCCAAGAGGATTGTGACATCAGGGAGGTGATACCATGACAGACAAATGAATTGGATATGAATGAGGGAGGGCTGTGCAAGGTCACCTGCCTCACTTTCCCCTCCAGAGCCAAGTGGGTCCAGGAGATCAGGATGACTGGAGATGGTCCTTAGCCTTTTTAAGCTTAGGTCTTCCATAGGTCTCAGTTTCACTGAGGCTGCACCTATTTAATGATTAAGACTGGGTAGCAATTGCGGCAAAGAATTTCCTCTTTCATCTAGTCAAAAACATATAATAAGCAAACTAACAAATGAATGACTGAATCAACAAATGAATCGGGAAGGGAAGACCCTTAGGGTTTCTGGCAAAGCCCCCCCCCCCGAGCTTTTCTACTTCCTTGGTGTGGATAGCAGAGGATAGATTACACCAGGCCTGGAGTTAGGAATACCTGAGTTCAAACTGGGCTCTGACCCTTCCTATCTGTGAGACTCTGGGCGAGTCACTTAACCCTGCCTGCCTCAGTTTGCTCATCTGTAAAAAGAGCTGGCAAAGGAAATGGCAAAGCACTCCAGTATCTCTGACAAGAAGACCCCAAATGGGGTCACAGAGAGTCAGGCAAAACTGACCGACAATAACAACAGTGACCTTGTAAAAGAAGGATCTAATTATGATGAAATCATATTCAAGATGAGCCATGGAGAACAGGGCTTGAAAAGAGAAAAAAAAAATCTCCATTTTCCCCTGAGTCCCTGGCCCTGCATCACATGCCAAGCACACACTTTCACCTTCCTGGCGACCTAATATATCTAAACTCCATTGGTTGTAGGGGTCACCACCATCATGAGATGAGAAAGAAGACAATACCAATCACAACTAACCCATGCCATTTTTCCGACTCTGCTAATCTTAATTGAATCAATCTCCCAGCCCCCGTTGACAGTGAAAGATTGCTTAAACCTGGGAGGCCGGGCTGGACACAGCTTCTAGAATAAAAAACATCTTCCTTAATCATTAATTTGTCCATTCACTCCCATTTGGCCCCATTCTTCACTGTCTTGGCAGGTGCACCCTGTACAACCTTCTCTTCTTGGTAATCATTCCTAAGTGTTCTTCCCAATATACTCACATTTTAAGAAACGTTGGCTGGAAAAGGATCCCGCAGAGCTTTCCCTCCCTCCCTCTCTCTTTGTAAAATCTAGCTTGGGTTTAATTAAGTCTCATATCGTCTGCAGTGCGATTTGGTTGACACATTTGTAAACAGGCTTGGGGCAATGTGTTCTATAGGCTCTGAAATCACTGGGAATACAAATTGGTTTTAGGTAAATCAGGCCATTTGAAAGGATGACTCAAACCTAAACATGAGTCCCAACCACCCCATATAAAGGAGGGGCTTGTAGCATCTTTAAGGATGTCACAGAAGGTTGGAGGAGGGGGAGGGATGAGGCTTAGAAACTTATCCAGGGACTTATTCAGGGTCGGTAATAAAGAGTAAAAAGATCCAAATCCATGCAAAATTTATCTCTAAACCTTTCTATAGTACCAGGCAGCCTTTCCTCTCTTTGGGTTTCAATTTCCTTGTCTGTAAAATTTAGATGATAATACCTTCTCTGGGTCATCAAGGAAAGTGCTTTGTAAATTGTAAAGCACTTTAGAAATCTGAATTTTTATTGTTATCATTTTTGTTAGTTGAAAGCAGTGATTTCCAAACTATAATAGTGATTACTCATTTTTTTATCCAAAAAATATTGCAAATACATTTGACTTAACTCATATTTTGTTTAAAATTAAAGCAGCAATCATTGTTAGTCAAAGTGAATTCATCATGTAAGTCTTATTTTTGTTGACTTCAAAAAACAGTAGTGTTTGTGGGGAAGTTATACTGAAAAAACACTCTGTAATTTTGACTGTTGCTTCATATCCCCTATAGTGGGATATGCCCCACACTTGGGAAAACTCTGCCCTAAGAAGTTTGTAATGGCAGTCCATTACTCTCAGTTCTGTCCATGGTTTAAACCAGTTTGAACAGATTTGTATGAGTTAATCTGTTTAATTTGGGAAGATTTTGTTCCCAACAGGGAACTTTAAATTCTTTGGAACAAAAGGAAAACTGAAAATTCCTCTAAAAGAAAAGAAGCTATTCTAGAACTTTAAAGTTTTTTTTTTAAATTAAAAGTCCTACTAATCCACTTCTAAATAATTTCAGAAATAAGGATTTTTAGTTTTACAAAAAAAACTAGGTAAAATTTTTAACTCAAAATTATTTACTATAAAATTTATCAATAATTCCCTCTAAATCCTTTTTAAATATTTATGACTGCATATGTAGAACCAGATTTTTTTTCTTTTCTTTTTTTATTAAAGCTTTTTATTTGCAAAACACATGTATAGGTAGTTCTTCAACATTGACCCTTATAAAGCTTTCTGTTACATACACTACATGTTAATTATGTTAAAATACTTGACAAGTTGAATATATGTATACATATTTCCACACATCTTGCTGTGCAAGAAAAATCGTGTCTACAAGAAAAAAAAATCTGAGAAAGGAAACCCAATGCAAGCAAACATCAATAGAGAGCATGAAAATATTATATTGTGGTCCACATTTCATATCTCTCTCTGTGTGTGTATATGGCTTTCTTCACTGAACAATTGGAACTGGTTTGAAACATTTCATTGTTGAAGAGAGCCATGTCCATCAGAATTGATCATCATATAGTATTGTTGTTGCCGTGTATAATGTTCTCCTGGTTCTGCTTGTTTCACTCAGCATCAGTTCATGCAAGTCTCTCCAGGGCTCTCTGAAATCATCCTGCTGGTCGTTTCTCACAGAACAATAATATTCCATGATATTCATATACCATAATTTATTCAGCCATTCTCCAATTGATGGGCATCCATTCAGTTTCCAGTTTCTAGCCACTACAAAAAAGGGGCTGCCACAAACATTCTTGCACATGTGGGTCCCTCTCCTTCCTTTAAGATCTCTTTGGGATATAAGCCCAATAGAAACACTGCTGGGTCAAAGGGCATGCACAGTTTGATAACTTTTTGAGCATAAATCCAGATTGCTCTCCAGAATGGTTAGATCCGTTCATAGTTCCACCAACAATGTATCAGTGTCCCAGTTTTCCCACATCCCCTCCAACATTCGTCATTATCTTTTCCTGTTATTTTGGCCAATCTGACAGGTGTATAGAGAACCAGATTTTTTTAAACAGAAAATAATAGGTATAAAGTCAGAATGGTATAGAGTAAATAGAATATTGGACTGGATTTCAGGAAAATCCTGGGGTTGCTTCAAATTTCATCTCTAAAGTTTAGCAACTTTGTGATTCTGGGAAAGTTACATAACCTCATGTGCTTCAGAAAGCTTCTAGGATTTATCCATAGAGTTATAGATTGGGCAAAATGCTTCTGTGAAGGGAAAATTCTGTATGATAACATTAAAGATCCCTCATATATTCAAATAAACTGGGTAGACACCTCCTACCAAATCTTGAAAGTCAAAAGCAATTTTCCTTTTCAGTATTCACTATTTGAAAATCGGTTAATTGAAAAACATTTAAGTGTCTACTGTGTTGGTGCTGTGTATTGTGTGGGGATACCAAAAGAGTACCTGCCTTCAAGCAGCTCCTCATCAATGGGGGGGGGGACAACATGCAAATAAATGTATAGCAACAAGCAAAGTGCAAGATAAATCAAAAATAGTTAACACAGGAAAGTGCTGGAATTAATTAGAAGGAATTGGGGAAGCCTTCCTGTAGAAGGTGGGATTTTAGTTGGAATTTAAAAGGCCAGGGAGGTCAGTGGTCAGAGTAAAGGAGGAATGTCATTCCAGGCATGGGAGACATCCAGAAGAAATACCTGTACCAAACAGAGGCAGCCTGGAGAAAGGGACTGTCAGAGAACATAGGTTTAAATCCTGACTGTCAGTACTTGTGTCCTTTGACAACAGATTTTCCCTCCTCAGTTTCTTGTTCTGGAAAATATGTAGTTTGGATTAAATGAGTTCTGCCCTGCCTCTGCTCTTTATTATATGTGACTTTGGGAACATGCATTAAATCTGACAAATCTCAGTTTTCTCTCTGTAAAACATGGGAATGTTTTTTTCTGAAGTGCCATCACATCTATCAAATTGGCTAATATGACCAAAAATGAAGGCATTGGATGTTGGAAGAAATGTGGGAAAAGTGGGATAGTAATGCATTGTTGCTGCAGTTGTGAACTGATCCAGTCATTTAGGAAAACAATTTGGAACTATGCCCAAAATTCTATAAAAATATGTATACCCTTTGATACAGCAGTACCACTACTAGGTCTGTATCCTGAAGACATCCCCCAAAAGAAAAAAAAACAATTTGTACAAAAATATTTACAGCAGCTCTTCTTGTGGTGGCTAAGAGTTGGAAAGTGATGGGATGCCAATCAATTGGGGAATGGTTAAACAAGCTGTGTAATGGAATATTGTTATGCTATAAGAAATGACAAGCTGGATGATTTGAGAAAAACCTGGAAAAACTTACATGAATTGATGCATAGTGAAATAATCAGAACTAGGAGAACATTGTACACAGTAAGAATAATATTGTTTGATGAAGAATTGTGAATGAATTCTCAGCAATATAACAATACAAAACAATCCCAAAGAACTAATGATGAAGTATACTATCTACTTCCAGAGAGAGAATTCATATTATATGAATAAAGACCAAAGCTGCCTATTTTTCACTTTGTTTTTTTCATTTTCCCCTTTTATTTGAATCTTGTACAAAATTACTTATATGGAAATATTTTATGTAATTGCATATATATAACCTATATCTTTTTACTATGTGGGGAGGAAAGTGGGAGGGAAGGAGGGAAGGAATTTGGAACTTAAAACTTTATATAAAAATATTTAAAAAATTTTTAAAAAGGAGTTTGACTAGTTAGCTTCTGACGTCCTTTTGACTTCTGAGCTCTCATCCTAAGTGCTTCCTTCTCTACTCCTATGAGCTTCATCATGAGAACTATTTTGACTAACACAATAAAACCAAGCACTTTTTCCTTGTCCAAATTAGGTAGCACATTTGTGATGGCATTTGGTCATTTTCTTTTATCTTGATTTACATCTTCATAGCCAAATAATTATAATTTTGCAAATCAGTTGGGCGTTCAGGTTGTTCCCATTACTGTAAGAGCAATAAATCTCGATGTCCCCAATCTTATGTGAGATGGATCACAGGAGCAAATTCATTTTTCTGTTTGGTTGACAGTTTTAGGATCCTTCCAAGCAGTGATAAAGCTAGCAGTTATACTGTGTGATCATTCTGCCTTTCATTGTAATGCAGACTTTTTCCATACGAAATCAGGCCAAGATGTAAGCTAATACCCAAGGGCAAAATTCATTCATTATGCATGTACATTATTCCTCAAATTATTGATAATACTTTTCATAATAATTATTTTACATACATTAGCTCTTGCTGCTGTATTAGTATTAAAGATACCTTTATTAATCTTGAATATTTTGTTGAATAATAAATAGAGTCTCAGAGGCTCTTACTGTTCCCCAAAGTTAAAAGCTGCTTTTAGCTAGAATGCTGTAAATCAGTTGTTTTATGAATAAAATTGGGTTCTGTATTTTTCCCCGGGATTTCTTATTGAAATAATCTTTTCCTTTTATTGAATTTGTGTTTTGGTTGTAGAGGGTAGCTTCTCCCCCCTTCTTTTTCCTCATGCTTCCTCTTACCTTTTTAGAAAATTCCAAAGCTACACAAACCATCTCAGTCTGCAAAGGTAAATACCCCAAATTATTTAGTAGGCAAATAGGCATCTTTCTTTCTGGTATTTATGTGAGATGAAGAATTCACTTGAAACAAATGGAATCTGTAGCAAAAGGCCAGTCTTAGAGAAATGCACCAGAGTGCCACAGGTCATCCCAAGATCTTTTCTTGGGAATTTTTTCAGGGAGTGAGCCCCCTTATGCACTGTTTGGAGTGGGGGAAAAGCTTTTACAAATGAGACTTTGGTCAGACAGCTTAAATAATTTCCTAGGATTTGGATCTATTGAAGTTCTCATTCAAGGTTTTACCTTTCCCTCACAGCTCTCCCTCAAGCAGCTCTTTTAAACAATCAGTCATCAAGCATTTATTGAGCACTTATTACAAGCCAGGCACTTTGCTAAGTGATAAGGAAGAAAGGCAAAAACACAGAATCTACTGTCAGGGATCTCACTTTTTAATGGTGGAGATAATATGTAAACAACTCCACACATACAAGACACATGCAGGATAAACCACAAGTTATTTGTCCTTCATTTTCCAAGAGGACTATGACAGGAGCCGATGCTGAGACTTGCAAGCTAGAGGGAAAGTACTGGGCATGTGGAAACAGAGATTAGAAAAGGCTGAAATTGAGATGCGACCTCAAACTTGAAGCAAGCCAGGACATGGGGCTGGGGCTGGCCAGGAGATTTCTCTACCAGTTCAAGGTTAGAGTCTTCCTGGTGGCACTTTAGATGGCACTTGTATTCCCAAAGGGACAAGGTTTGAGTAGATGGCCTCCAGGACTCACTGAGGTGTGACCTTCCCTCTGATAGAGCATTCTGCTTTGCCATCAGTTACTGATGACTTGTCGAGAGTAGGGAGTGATTGTCAAAGATGTGATCTTTTTTCATCCTAGTTAGGATCATAAGATCATAGATCTAGAGGTGAAAGGGACCTCAGAATCCCCTTAGACCCAACACCTCATTTTTCAGAAGATAAACTGATATCCTTTGCCCAAGGTTCTACAGACAGTAGGCATTCAAAGAAGGATTTGGACTCATGTAATTTGATTCCTGAGCCAATGCTTTTTTTCCATTGTTTCAAAATGGGAAACTCTCTGTCCTATAGTCTTGGGGAAGTTCCAAGAGGATGTGTGAAAAGTGACAAGAAAAATCTGATTTGGAGGCAATGGGCTTGGATTCAAATCCTGGTTCTGTCACTAACTGTGAGATCTTAAATTCCATGCTTTAGACTTCAATTTATCATAAAATAAGGGAAATAATATTAACAGAGTTTTTAACTCTAAATTCTCTGAAAGCATTGGAAATTCTACTTGTTTATAGTATAATTCCCCTCTGCCCATTAATCTTCATTCTTGTTTTGCAAAACATATGCATGGACAATTCTTCAACATTAGCCCTTGCAAAACTTTGTGTTCCAATTTCCTCCCTTTCCCCCACGACCTCCCTAGATGGCAAGTAGTCTAATACATGTTAAATATGGCAGAAATATATGTTACATCCAATATATGCATACATATTGATATAATGATCGTGCTGCCCAAAAAAAATCCCTTAGTGAGCCTCATTTTCCCAATCTATAAAATAAGCATGTTGGAAAATATCTTCCCTAAGTACCTTTTTAGCTGTAAGTCTTCTGGACCAAGACTTCTGCCCTGAACTAAAAGGACAAGAGATCTAGAAGGTTGATTCTTCTCTTGGAGAGGTAGCAATTGTTTTAGATTTAGTAGGTTGGGAAATACAAAGGTTAGTGGGGGTTTTGATAAGACCATAACACAGGAAAGATGGGATTAGAGTTCATGACTCTTGACAATTCATTCTATTGCTTCTACAGTAAGCTGTCCTACCTACACCTTCTCAGAGTCAGTATTGGTTGCAATTATGCTCTTTCCCTGTATTTTTAATCATGTTTCCAGCTACATTTATATGCAGAATCTTAAGTAGGAGTTCTTATGCCTGGAGCAAATTCAGGATTTTGGGGGGGAATGGGAGAGAGAATTGTTGAGGGGAAGGGGAAGAGGTGCAGTAGTGATGGTGGAACCAAGTCAAGTCAAGAAGAATTTGTTAAGTACCTTGTAGATGCCTGGAATTGTGCTAAACACTGGGCTACACAAAGAAAGTTGAAAACCAAAAATAGTCTTTGCCCTCAAGGAACTTACACTCTACTGAGCTCATGGCAGTATCACAAAGACAATTGATTGTAGACATAGTTGTGCCAGGAGGGGACTGGCTTATTTCTCAAATAGTTGGGCCCTCTCCCTTACTGGGATTTAGAGTGGGGGAATCTGGGCCCTTGAACAGTATTGTCATAGAAACAGGACCCTGAATTGGTGGCCCAAGGAACCTTGAACAGGGAACAAGGTATGGATATGGCAATAATCATGTTAGACATATGAATAAAGCTCATTCTAAGTCTGATCTCCCACCTCCTCATATAGAACTTAAGGGCAAAATCTGGTTTGCCTTGTGCTAGTTTTAGTTCCATCTCTATCCTTTGGGTAGAGACTTTGTCCCCAGGGCCAGGGCTCTTCATCTTGTGCTCCTCTCCCTTCCATCCTCTTTCTTTGGGGTTTGATTACAAGGTTTGCTTTCAGATTCTTTCTTAATATTTTCTGGTTTGGGCATTTAATCACAATGCTCTTGTGTGACTTGGGAATGGGCCAGGAGACATCAACATATTCTTGTAGTAATGTATTCTTAAATATGTACACCTCAGGACCCACAGCTAGGCGCAGCCTGGCTTAGTTGGGTGTTAAATATGCATATGATTATTTAAATGTGCTGATAGTGAATAAATTTCCTGAAGCACTGACTTCCAACTGAAAGTAGATTTCCTGACATCAGAAGCTTGGCCGGGAAGTGCCAGGCAAATTGTCCCTTTGTGCTGTGTGACATTTATGTGTGGTGCTCACAAGTCATGTCATGGAAGGCTAAGTTAATAGGGCCCACACTCTCACTTGCACTCTTTTCACCAAGCATCTCAGGTACCATGTTTAAGTGGCACAAAAGGCCAATTATTAAAGCACATTTACAAAAACATATTTCTAACACATTTTTTCTTCTGATAGGAGGCAATGAAAGAAGAAACTACTTCTGTTTTCCTTACCTTTTGTTCTCTATTTAGCCTGTGCTTACATCTCTCTGGGGAATAGCTTGAGAGATGTGGGTTTCCCTAGTTAACTAAATGTAATAAATAAAGCTGAATATATTTAACCTTCAGCAAGGCATTATCCCCATCCCCCACCAGTCCCTGATTGTTAAACTGAGAACAGCCCTGTTGGTTCTTCTACTTAACAAGGAAGAAAACTATTGTGTAGATTCTTTGGAGTGAATTATAATTCTGTGTGAAATTTTCTGGAATCAGACCCCATAGTTTTTCTTAAGGAGATATTGGAAGTTACACACCCAGACTTTTTCTCCACATGAGTAATCCACTCTCCTGTGACCTCTCTTTAGTGTGGCGGAGAAATCAGGAACAGAGACTGCAGCTTGAGCTGACCCCAAACATTTAGTTACATTAATCACAGAGTGGTTTTTGGACTCTGAGCATCCAGAATGAAAGACATTTGCTTGGGGAGACATTGATCAAACAGTCTACAGGTATCTGTACATCAGGGACATTAATCATCCCTTGCATTATCGGTTCTACCAGTAGAATATGTAAATGTGATTTCTGTCAATGATAAGGTGAAGTGGAATTATTCTTGGAGACTGGTCCATCTGGAGCTATTGATACAATCTTACCTAAGACAATAGGTTGTAAAGATAAATTTTTAGCATTACTAATTCAGTGTTGCCAATATCCTGGGAGTACAGAGTAATTTAAAGCCAGTCTAAAGGTAGGAATTGGAATGGAATGGAGTGGGATTGGAGGGGGGGAGAAGGGAGAAAAAAGGCAAGTTTTAGTTTCTGCTCTAATACAATTCAGCTGGTGAAAAAGCAGTTTCCTGGCTAATTAAGTTGTCCCTTTTTCTGAAGGCTCTTAAAATCCTAGAATCGTAGAATTAGAAATGGAAGGGATCTTTAAGGTCATCTAGTCCAGTGGTGTCAAATTAGAAATGAGCACCACTAGACTGTAATAAAAATCCTGTGGGCACATATTGACTTAGAAAAAAATCACACCTGTTTATCTACAGTCAATTCTCAGCATTTATATGTTTAACTTTCAACTCTTCAAGCATTATTGTGATTGCATTACTAACTTCATTTTCTTTTTTACATTGGAAACCATGCATATCCTCAGTTATCCATAGTAGAGAAAAAACCGAGAGGCATGATGTACAATTCTGGACTATTTATTATATCTGCAAAAAAGAAGGAAGAAAAAATGTTTTGCATGTTACCAATTTTATTTTGTGTACTGCTTTTTATGAGTTATTTCATGGTTACTGTGTTAAAGAAAGTATACATTATCAAAATTAATATTTTGTTATGAAGAATTATATGGGGGCAGCTAGGTGGTGCACTGGATAGAACACCAGCCCTGAAGTAAAGACAACCTGAGTTCAAATTTTTCTCAGACACTTAACACTTCCCAGTGGTATGACCCTGGACAAGTCACTTAACCCTACTTGCCTCAGCCAGGGGGAAAAAAAAAGAGGATTATATGCAGAAAAGTGTATGTTTGGCAATCTTTAGTGAAAGATTACAGTTTTGAGTGGTTGTGGGAACCTAACCCCTTATTTTCCCTAGGTTAAATGTATCAGCACTCACCTTTTTGACTTTTCCTTGGAATCTTACCCCCATAAAAGTTGAGGATTGACTGTATTTTTTATTAATATAGCAACACATTAAAATTAGGTCCAGAAATGCATTTTAATCTGATTTGGTTAGCACTTAGAAGTTTTGTAGAACTCATGCAGTTAAAGGCTGCATGATTGGCATCTCTTATTATAGCTTAGGAAACTGTAATATCTTTTCATTTTATCTTTGAAGGTATAGAAAAGTTATAGAGATATGAAATAGCTGAGTCAGGATTTGAACCCAGTTTCTCTATCTCCAGAGTCAGTACTCTTTTTATAATACTATCTTATTAATTAGCTTGAGGAGTTCTTCTGAGAGGACAGTTATCTTTCTTTCTTTCTTTTTTTTTTATAGTTTTTTACTTTTCCAAAACAAGAAGACAGTTTTCAACATTCATCTTTGTAAAACCTTGTGTTCCAGATTTCTCTCACTCCCCTCATAGAGAGCAAGCAATCCAATATAGGTTAAACATATTCAATTCTTCTAAACATATTTCCATATTTATCATACTCCACAAAAATATCTGATCAAAAAGGAAAACAAAATGAGAGAAAAAACAAACAAGCAAAGAACAACAACAAAATAGGTGAAAATACTACATTGTGATCCACATTCAAACTCCTGAGTGTGGATCCCCATTTAGACCTCTGGATGCAGATGGCTCTCTCCATCACAAGTCTATTGGAACTGGCCTGAACAACTTCATTGTTAAAAAAAAGCCAAGTCCATCTCAGTTGATTCTCATATAATCTTCTTGTTGCTGTGTACAATATTCTCTTGGTTCTACTCACTTCACTTAGCATCAGTGCATGTAAGTCTCTCCAGGCCTTTCTGAACTCATCCTGCTGATCATTTTTTATAAAACAATAACATCCATTACATTCATGTACCATAACTTATTTAGCCATTCCCCAACTGATGAGCATCCACTCAGTTTCCATCTCCTTCCATAGAATTACAAAAGAGCTGCTACAAACAGTTTTGCACACTTATCATTCTCTATTTGATCATCAGTGTTGTGAAATGGATAGAATGCTGGATCTGAAGTTAAGAAGATAGTTCAAGTCCCATTTCATACAGTTAAAATCTTGGTGACCCTAAATTTCTCTGATTCTGCATCTGTAAAATGGGGATGGTCTAAGCTCCTCTTCTATAAAATGGGATCAGAAAAGACAATCTTTCAAGGTTATTGTATTGGATGACTATGCAAATCATTTTTCCCATTTTAAAGTGGAATGTCAGTTATTTTTGTTTCACAAGATCATTCCTTTGTACCCTTACCCCATTCCCCAATTGTCTATTTTTGGAGATAGGCCAACCCAATGAATTATTGAAGATTTCTCAGTATTATGGGTCTTTTCTCTGCAGGGTTTTAAGGAACAGGTACAAATAAATTTGTCTTACTTCTGGTTAGATGGAACCATAGCAGAGGAAAAAAACTGATATTTTTTCATAGCACACAGGACCCTGGAGAGATAAATGTTCATGATATCTGCTATCTGGCATATAATGATAGCTTATAAGCACTTAAAGTGATCTCCTTTTTTGAGATTTTTGGAAAAGATGAAAGATGAAGTGGATAAGATGATGGTCTTCAAAGGAAGAAGACCTGGATTCAAATTTTGCTTCTAACACTTATTGTGTGACCATGGATATGTATTTTAACCTTTCTGAGTCTCAGGCAGCTCCTTATAATTATAAGTTATAGCTGGGTTGTGATCTGTCTTTAAGAAAGGACAAGTTAATGGTTTGGAGAAGATCCTGCCAACTCAATTCAACAAACATTTATCATATGTCTACTGTGTATAAATCACTGAGCTGTGTAGGTGCTGGAGGAGAAACAAAATTTATGATAAGACACATAATCCTTATCTTCCATAGAATTTACCAATCTGGAAAGAGTTAAAATATGAACTTGGTTACCACAGCTGTAACTAGCAATATTTTTACTGGGTGCAAGCATTAGGGACACAAAGTGGTAAAAAAGCTCATCTGGGCTGTGAAGGTTAAACACATGTCAAAAAAGGTCTATAGAGACCACTGCTACTCTTTCCCCCTCCTGCCCTTTTTTCTGCCCCCCCATAAGGGCAAAACAGGCAAGAAAGGAAATGTTTCTCTTGGTAAAGTGTTGTCAGGTCACTAAATTTCATATCCTAAATCAAAATCCCATTTACTATGCCTTAGTTATGCCTTTGTTGGTCACGTATAGGGATTCTGATCCAGAGATGGATGGAAGCTCAGAGGTCATTTATCTCAGCCTTCACATTTCATAGACAAGGAAACTGAGGTCCAGTAAGACCAAATGACCTGCTCATAGTCTTATAGTCCAAATGGCCATCTTTGTGTCTGCTTCTGAGGAAAATCCTACCTTAGTTTGGAGGAGATTGATCAGCAGGTAATGAATTTTTCTACTCATAACAATTCAAAGAGTACATATGTATATTATAGAAGGATTGCATTTTATGATGACAGGAGTTTCCACACAGATAATGCCTCAGATTCAAGAAATATTTTTTTAAAAATAAAGAAATATTTCCTTTTATTTATATTAAAATAAGTCTTTTGTGTTTTAAGAGGGTAGTTAGTGCTATAGGTTTTGATATTTACACTTTTTATCCTTTTAATTTTATAGGCTTTTGTTGGAGAGGCACCATGATGTAGTATATAGGGAGTGGACTTGGAGTTCAGAATATCCTGGTTCAAATTCTGCCTCAGACACTTGTTAGGGCAAGTCAGTTAGGTCCTATGCCTCTCAGCTTCCTTATGTGTAAAATAAAGGAGGTTAGATTTAGTGGTCTTTAAAGTACCTTCCAGCTCTAAAATATATAATCTTATGATCATGTTCCCTCTCAGCCTTCATAATTTCAGAACAAAAAGCCTTAAAGATTCTCCTTAGGTCCCTTTAAAAGGGATCTAAAGCCAGAATTTGGAGGCAAGGTTACAAGTCCTCTCTTTGCAAATTAGCCTTGTAACACCGGACAAACCATTTAATTTCTCTGATATTTTGTTTTCTTATCTACGAAATGAGAATTATTACCCCTTCCAATTGATTAAAGTGATGCAAAACAACATATGTGTGCGTATGAAAATGTATTATAAACTGTCAAGCTATTCTTTCACATGTGTATAGTATTTTATAGTTTGTTTTCTTCTGTCTTTGGAGAAAACAACAAACACCCTTCCATCCTGAGTATAATTTTACCTTCCTTCTTGTAGTCTTGAAGTCCCATTCCTGAGGTATGACTGTCAGAACAGCTGTTAGTATTTGAGATGTGGACTCCAGGTTGATCTGGAGACTATCTTTCCTGGATATGAAATGGATTAGATGAATTGGAAGTTGGCTTCCAATCATAGAAACTCATGATTATTTGTGAAATGCTTCCTGTTCTTTAAAAAGACACAGCAAAAGAGAAATATCTAAAAAAAAAAAGGCAAACTATGGGAATTGAATACCAATGATGTTCCTTTTGGAGTAGAAAATGTAAACAAAAAAGCCCCCAAATTCAATGGTGTATTTTTTCTCATCGAATATCTCCAAGACAAGTTGCAAATACAGGTTATTATAGAAAGTTAACAGCATATTGTCTGCCAGAGGCTTGTAATACGTTGGGGACGGGAAATCATAGTGTTTTACACACAGAAAATGTTTGAATTCCTATACAATGGTATTGTCTGTTGAAATCAAGGAATGATGGACTATCTTTCCTAATTTTCTGTGTATTCCTCCTTCCTGTCCCTCACCTCTTGTCCCAATGGGGTAGTGGGAGAACAGATTTAGTTGAGAGATGTAGTAGTTTGGAGTGGTCTAGGATGGAGAGAGAGAGAAGAATCTGTTGAGATTACAGATAGTTGGTTAGCAAGATTTTCTTTAAATGTTTACCTTGTGTCAGGCACTATATTAAGTACTGAGGATACAAAGAAAGGGGAAAAAAACCAATTTTTGTTCTCAAGAAGCTCTCAGCTTATTGGGGGAGACAATATATAAATAACTTCTTACAAACAAAATACAGTGGTGGTGGGAAGATAAATTGGGAGATAATCCATAGAAAGAAGTCACATACATTAAAAAGGGGATTGGAAAGACTTCTTGTAGAAAGTAGGATATTTTAGTTGGAACTTGAAGGAAGCCAGGCAGTAGAGATGAGTTGATAGAGAATTCCTGGCTTGGGAGATAAATTAGTGAAAATGCCTGGATTTGAGAGATGGAGTGTCATGTTGTGAGGAGCAGCAAGGAAGCCAAAGTCAATGGATGGAAGAAGATGAGGTTGGGTGGAAGAGTGGTGAGGGACAAGGTAAAAAAGAGAATGGAAGGATAGGAAGAGAACTGTGCTGTACCATCTCTGCTATTCTTCCTGTATTTTCCCTTTGTGTCCTCCAACTCTAGGGACACAATGGAGGTGGGGGTAGGGGGGAAGAAAGAAAGAAGAGCCAGGAGATGGATGGGTATAGAGACAGATGCAATTGTCAGGTCATCATGGGCTGTTGAGTTTGGTCTGGATCAACTCTTGTCTTTGAAATCTGTTAAAATTTGGATTTGTTGTTTTAGCTTTAAAGCAGTGATGTTGACATGCAGGCAGTAAAGTGTTTGTCAGGCATGCTTGTGGCTATGTGCTCTGTCTCCCAAAGGAGAGTTTTTTTGAGCTCCCTAATGCAGAGGATGGGTCCCTCTGAGAATCCTTCATATCCAGCTTCAGTATGCATTGAACTCTCAGTCAATAGTATTGGCTGAGAATGAATGAACTCGCTCCTATCAGACTCAGTTTGACAATTAAACTTATGGAATGTCAGAACTGGAAGAACTTTCGACTGGTCCCTTATTTTTTTCTGGAGAGAACTGAGGCCCAATTCAGCAAAACACAAGGAGTTAGTGGCAAAGCAGGGCTTGGGTCTCCTGACCAGGCCAGGGTTCCTTCCTTTACACCATTTGGTTATACTGCTGAGAGGTATAGGGGGGATGAAGGGGCACATCAATGCATCCCCAGGAATTCATGAAATACTTTCTAAGTGCCAAAGATATAAAGATGAAAGTGAGAGAGTACCTGCTTTCAGGGATCTTACATTCTCCTAGGGAGACACAACATGACACAGAAAAATAAATATAGGATATATGCTATACAAAATAAATACCCAGTGATGGGGTAAGGCTCATCAGTGACTGGGGGATTTGGGAACACTTAAGAAACTTGAGTTAGTCAAGGGCAAGACATTAACCTGTATCCTAGCTCTCTTGGTTTGTTCTTGATTTGTTTCTTAAAAGAAATGGGAATGCAAGGATTTTTTTCCTGGTAGCTGGACAATGTTGTTATTCTACCTCTAACTCAGTGCTGGTACCTACAGTTCTTAGAGGGGTTCCTCATTCCCTTTGTACCCCTTCTAGAATACTGCTCAGGTGCTTCAGGTATCAGCTACAATTACCAAGTGATTCATTGTACAAATGGGACCAGATTTTATAAGTGGTAGGCTCTGGTATTACTTCATACAATTCCATTCAACAATAGACATCTACTTTGTGTCAGGGCAGTGATTTTGGGGATTTGGGGATACAAAGACAGAAAAAAAACAGTCTCTCCTTATAAGGAACTTCTGTTCTATTACGCTTCCCATTAACAGAAATAAAGAAGAAGATGGAAACTGAGGGTTAGAAGGGCAGGTACTAAGTTGAGTTTTTGTTTGTTTGCTTGCTTCCACCCACCTTCATAGACAATCAGGGTTGAGTGACTTTCTCACACACACAGCTAATAAGTGTCTGGGAGTAGATTTGAATTCAGGTTCTCCTGACTCTGGGGCTGATGCTCTATCCATTATGCCATATATCTTCCCCTAAGTTCAATTTTTAAACATATCAAGGGGGATTGGCTAAACATCAAGGTGGGTATATCCCAGAAAGCAGTTTGCTAAAACCATATAGTTTATTAGAAACAGAAAACAGGGGTTGAAATCTGAGTTCAAATGGGTTATTTGTGTAATCTTGGGTAGGTGACTTGACAGATCACTCTGGTTCTCAGTTAAAAAATTATCAGTGGGAGATGGGCCCAAACTTGTGATTTCTTTGGTGTGCAGAACTCCTATTAAAGAAACTCCCTCTACCAATGCAGATCTGGAACTTTTTCTCAATTTATCTTAATGATATCTTTTTTTTTCCTGAGGCAATTGGGGTTAAGTGACTTGCCCAAGGTCACACAACTAGGAAGTGTTAAGTGTCTGAGACCAGATTTGAACTCAGGACTGCTTGACTTCAGGGCTGGTGCTCTATCCACTGTGCCACCTAGCTGCCTCTATTTTAATGATATTTTAATAATTCTCTGTAGTCAAGTTAAGTGATTTTCTTGGTCACAATGAAAGCGTGTGTCAGAGGTGAAACTTAAATTCAGATCTCCCAGAATATGACCCTTTTCCCCACCTCTATATTATGTTGCTTGGGAAAAAATAATAGAGTGGAAAAACTAATGCTAATTCTGCATTAGGGACATGGGTTCAAATCCTGCCTTTGATACTTATCTGGGTAACTTTGGACAAGTAAATGAGCTTCCTGGGCTTTGATTTCTTCATCTGTAACAACTCTGGGATTCCTTTCAGTCCTGGATCCAGGATCCTTTGGTTTTAGTGCTTGCTCTGCATCTTCCTGAATCTGAATGAGCCCCTCCCTCTTCCTCTCCAACATATCAAAATAGTTAAAATGAAAGGATTGCACTTGTGGGACTTTTGCTTTCTATAACGATGGAGGAGAATGGCTGGTTTTGCTTTTCTTCTTTGCTTCAGTATCAGTTATTTGTTTCTGTGTGTCCTCTCCCCCTAATAAGATCTCTATAAGTGCCTTGAGATCAGGATTTATGTCTGTTAACCCTGTCATTAAATGGACAGGATAGAGTACACACAGTGGTCAGTACACAAGGATTTCCTGGCAAAACTTTCACAAGAACTTGCTAATGCTTTCACAGTCAAGAGCTGGATCATTCCTTAAAATGGTTATTTTCTTGAAAAAAGTTTTCTTGTAATACTACCCTCATATAAAAATATATATATCTCATCACCCAATCAAGGAGAGATATTCCTTCTAAAAATAAATTTAAAAGAGAAAAATGAACCAAGACTGTTGAATTGAGGTTGATGTAATACACCTCCCTGAAAATAATTGGAGATTCATTTTCTCATCCCTTTTTCAAGGCCTGGCTTGTCATTATAATTGTACTGCATTTGGTTTTGTTTTATTGTCCTTTTTATATCACAGTAGTCATTGCATATATTGCTTTCCTGATTCTACTTATTTGCCTTTGTATCATTTGATGGAAGTCTTCCCATGCTTCTCTTCATTCTTCTCATTAATTATACTTCACAGCATAGTAATATTCTATTCTGTTCCTATGGTGTGGATTGTTTAACTCCTCCCTAATCAGTGGGCATCTCCTTTGTCTCTGGTTCATTTCTGCTACAAAAAAGGCTTGTGCTCTAAGAATTTGGTATGTATGAGACCTTTCTTTGTCTTTGACCTCCTTGAAGTATGTGCTAAGCAGTGGGATCCTGGGTTCAAAGGTGATGGACCTTTTCATCAGTTTCATAGCATGGTTCCAAATTGCTTTCTGGATCGGCTGGACCACTTCTCAGTTCTACCACCACTAAGTACATCAGTGTGTCTGTCTTTCCACCGCCCTAGAATGGAGCTTTTCTATTTACTCCTTTTACCTCAGTTCTTTGTCATCTGACGTGCTCTTACTGACCTTTCCTGAGGAGCTCATGCACCCCCTGCTTGGTTGGGTCAGACCAGGCTCTGGGTACTTGCAGATTCTTTTCATTCACAAGGTTTGATCTGTATGATGGTTTAAAAAATATAACTTTTCCCTCTCTCTTTTTTCTTTCTTTCCTTTTCCTGTCCTCCCCAGGGAGGGGAAGATTTCAGAAAGCTGAAAAGAGTAGCCTCCCTTTCCCTTTCCAATTTAGACAGGACCCCAAAACCACAGGCTATCCAACCTTGGCCAGGCCCCTCCAGCCTCCAATCCCCTGCTGCCCTGAACTGTTCCTGCCCTTCTCCATCCTCCTGCAACTAAGTGAGGGTAAAAATTTGCTCTTTGCTTATCCAGCTGTCTAGATGCTCACGAAGCAAAGCTCATTCTTGTTTCCAGAGATCATGTATTGTTGAGAGCTTTGTAGTAGGCTGACAGGAAATGGCAGTGTGGGGTAGTAGATAGAGCACTGGGCCTGCTTCAAATTCAGGATCAAATTATTATTTCATCATGAGAATGAGAAAAAGTCATTTATCCTCTCAGCCTCAGTTTCCTCATCCATAAAATGGAAGTAATTATATCTGTAGAATTTTCTTATAAGATTGTTGTAAAACTTAAAGGAGATAATGGGTGTAAATACCACATAAAGTACCACATAAATATATTATCCTTGCCCAATGGCGGATATTACCACTCGTGGAGCTATGGTACAAACGGTCTCTTTAGGACTCTTCTAGAAGTTACAGGAATAGTGGATGGAGATTTGGCTTCAGAATTGGGAAATCTGGACTCAGGTAATGCCTCTGACACATTCTGTCTCCGTGATCTGTTAGTCACTTGACTTTTCTGTGCCCCAGAGAGCTCTTTCTAAAACTACATGCTTTAGTAGAGAAAATTCCTCACTAAAATCTCCTTACAATAAGGAAACTACTGGTTAGATTTAAAAACAAAACAGTGGAAGAGGAGAAGGAAAAGAAGGGACAGGAGGAATAGGAAGAGAAAGAAGAAGAGAAGAAAAAGAAGAAGATGGAGGAAGAGGAGAAGGAAGAGGATGAGGAGCAAGAAAAGGAGGAAGAACAGGAAGAGAAGAGGAGGAAGAGAAAGAGGAAGGAGGAAGAGGAAGAGGAGGAAGAGGAGAAGAGGAGGAAGAAGAGAAGGGAGAGGAGAAGTGGTGGCATTTATATAGTACTGGTATATATTAATTCTCAGATAAAGAAACTGAGGCTCAGAGAGTTTAAATAACTAGTTAATTAATTACACATTGGTTATACATATCAGAGCTGGCCTTCAAGCCTAGGTCTCCTGATCTCCAGTTTAATGCTCTTTCCAGTCTCCCCTCCTCCTCCTCCTCTACTCCCTCCTTTTCTTCCTCTTCTTCTCTCTCCTCCCTTTCCTTCCTCCTTCTTTTAGGCCTGCTTTTTTTTCTCTTGACTAGCCCATGGCAACAGACTCAGAAAATCCCACTGAATCTTCCCCTTGGCAGGACTTGCGGATGGACGTTATGTCACAGGTCATTTTCTAAGATAGAAGTAGTTGGATACTGACATTTTTTTAAAACTTAAAACTACAGCCAGTTCACTTTATCAGGGCAAAGGGAAGTTTCTGTTTTTATTATAAACTATATCATGGTGATTTTCACAGCTTAGCAGGTTGTTTTAAAGCCCCAGGCTAAAACTTGGCACACATCTTTTCAGCTCAGAAGGAAGTTAGTTTATTTATTTTTCCTATCAGACTGAATGACTTTGGCTTTCTTGATTATTGTGGGGTTTTTTTTTTGATGGGAGAGTAGTAAATTGGTATCTTTTGCACTTCTTTCTGGCCTCCTGTAGGCTAAAGGCTTTGTAATTTTTCCTCTAGATGTTTCACTGTGAATCCTTTCCATGGTGAGTGAATAGGAAAGACACTACCTGGCCATATTCCAGTATGGATCATTATTGGAACCATGCAGAACAGTATAAATAAAGGAGAGTGAAAATGGTGTTCTCCCTGTTCTCAGCCCCAAAGTGTTGGGAGAAGGCATTCAGATAGAATCACCATAGTAGTCACACTTACAACCAGACCAGAAAGTTCAGGCATTGTTGCCAGCAAGCCATATCAAAATTTTCTCATCCTTGCCTGTCTAGTGAACTGACAACCATGATTCTACAAATATTTATTAAGCACTGCTTGAAAAGTGTGGGATATGTTTAGATGAGTTTTGGTCCTGACTCATGGAGATTTGGGGTGATGTTA
Organism: Myrmecobius fasciatus; assembly: GCA_023553655.1. NCBI lineage: Eukaryota > Metazoa > Chordata > Mammalia > Dasyuromorphia > Myrmecobiidae > Myrmecobius > Myrmecobius fasciatus. Next base: position 499,390 of record JAJPUD010000381.1, on the reverse strand, counting down.
GTGTTCAGGAATGTCAGTCATATACTTTTTATAATCTCATTTGAGGTTTTCTTGGAAAAGATATTGGAGTTCTTTGCATTTCCTCCTCCACATGAGGAAACCGAGGCACACTGGGTTAATTGACTTGCCCAGTTTCACACAACTAGTATCTGAGGCCACATTTGAACTCAGTGAGATGAATCTTCCAGACTCCAAGCCCCAGAACTCTATCTACAGCACCACTGATCACAGACAGGCTAGAGTTAGGTCTGATGCTGTCTGTGTACCCTAGAAACTGAAGCATGTGAGATGTGGATTGAGATTGATGATCATCCTTTGAGTACTGCAGACCAGGAAGTCTATAACAGGAAATAGTCTCCAAGATAGGGGGACTGAATGTCACAGGATAATGACTGACTGTGGCTTAATGGATTACCATCCTTGTCACTTATTCCTTTTGTGACTTTCAGAAATTATTTAATTTCTCTGAGCCTTAGTTTCTTCATCTGTAAAATGAGTTTATTGAGCTCTCAAGTCTCTTCCATCTTTCAGTCCTATGACCTTATGATCTCTCCCAGAATTAGTTTGATTTTTAATCAAGGCCAATACCTGGAATAATATCCTTTCCACACTGCTCTTATTATCTGAACCCTACCCTTTTGTTAGTGCTCAGTTAAGGCATATATCTTCATGAAGCACTTCCAGACTGTTCAGCTCATAGTGATCTCCCCTTCTCTTTCCATTTCTGCAGCACTTTTATTGTCTGCCTGTGCCACTCATTTGACCAATGTGATATAAATATATTATCAGTGCTTTAAATGGAGGTGTGGAATAGTAGAGTGCTGAATGTAATTCAAAAGATCTGGCTTTGAGTTTCTAAATCCTTATTAATTAGAGAAATGCAAATTAAAACAACTTTGAAGTACCATTTTATACCTATCAGATTTTCTAAAACAATAGAAGAGGGAAATGACAAATATTGGAGGGAATGTGGAAAGATTGGGACACTGATTACACTGTTGGTGAAATTGTGAACTTGATCCAATCATTTTGGAGAGCAATATGACTCTCTAAAGAGTCATACAATCCTGTATATCTTTAGACCTAGTAATACCACTGTTAGGTTAGTGTCCCAAGGTGGTCATGGAAAAAAGAAAAGAACCTATATATTCTAAAATATTTATAGTAGCTCTTGTTATGGTAGCAAAGAACTGGAAATTAAAGGGATGCCCTTCAGATGAGAAATGACTGAATAAATTGTGGCATGTGATTGTGATTGAATAATAGAATTGATGAGTATGTCAATTTAGAAAAATTTAAAAAGAAAATTTTATTAAAAAAAGACTTGAGTGAAATAATGTAGAGTGCAATGAACACAACTAAGAAAACATTGCATATGATGATGATAGTAACAATAACAGTAGTATTATTCTAAGAGAAACTGTTAATAACTAGCTATTTTGAGTAGTTTGATTGTTCAACTCCAAAGGTTATACAAAGGAAAATGCTATCTACCTCCAGAGAAAGAATTGGAAGTATGTACCCAAGGTTACACACACACACACACACACACATATAAAATGTTGCCCCGTCTCTAACAAAGGGTTAAGAGGGAAAGAGACTCAAAAATAACAAAAATTTTAAAAGTATTTAACTGACTGAAAATAAATATTATAGGCCCTCAAGGGGCTATAATTCCCCAAAGAAAATATCCCAGTGGCTCATCATTTTCCAATTATGTTCTAGGTATTTTCCCATCATCTATTAAATGTCAAAATGCAAAGAGAGACACTATATCAAGGTTCCTTTTAAAAACATTATTTGAAGACCAGAATTTAAATTCTTTTTGCATAAACTAGGCTCTTAGTATTTGTTGAAATACTAAATGAATGATAATAATAATTAATATTGTTATATAAAAATAAAATTATATAAATATAATTTATATTGCATGTTATGGTTTGTAAAATACTTTGCATATATATGTGTTTATATATCCTCTATATATCCAATGATTCATATATGTAATATATACACATACATATACACATATACAAGCATGTATATTATATATCCTTTGATCTTCTCAACAACCCTGTGAGTACCTATTATTAATATCACAACTTTGCCGATGAGAAAATTGAAACAGAAATAAGTTAAGTGATTTCCTCAAGACTACATAACTAGTACTTTTTGTCTGAGTTGGGATTTGAACTTGAGTCTGCCTGCTTCTAAGGCAGAAGTGGTGAGAATGCAGAATCTAAGTTTCTTGAAGATAATGGAGTTTTCTGGTGTATTGGTGGTGGTGTGAACTTTTCTATCGGTTAGTCCATGGGAAGTGTGGGGGGGGAAGAGAGGAAGAAGAAGAGGGAGACAGTCACAGAGACACGGAGACACAGATAGAAGCAAACAGGAGGAGAGGGGAGGAGGGAGGAAGGAGGAAGGTATGAAGGAGAGAGAGACAGAGAGAGAGAGATACACACAGAGAGATAGAGACAGAGACACGGAGAGAATGACAGAGACAGAGACAGAGAAACAGACACAGAGACACAGAGACACATACAGACGGACATACAGAGAGAGTGAAACAGAGAGAGAGGGAGAGGGAGAGGGAGGGAGGAAGGGAAAGAGACATACACAGAGACAGAGACAGAGGGACAGAGACAGAGAAACAGACATACACACAGAGACAGAGAGGGGGGAGATCGAGAGAGGAGGAAGAGAGGGAGGGAGAGAGACAGGGATGGAGAGAGGGAAAGAGAGAATCCGAAATAGAATACACAACACTTTAAATATAAAAAGGAATGATCCCCTACTCATGTCCCTCCCATCCCCTTCCCCCCAAATAACTTTGGTGACAGGACAAAAGCCTGTCTACAATAAGTCCTTCGTTTCCAAATGGCTGTATGGGTCTTAATAGGTTCTTAATTTAAAGTCAAAATACCAAGCAATCTTCTCCTTGCCCTACTCAACCTCTTCCTCATCAGGCTGCAACTGTTCCCGCTTGGGCAGTGCCCATGTGTCCTCGGCCCAAGCTGAAGTGCAGCTCTCTCCATCCCGGGGGCTGACTCCGTGGGAGCAGCCGTCCCCCGTGTCTGTGGGTTCCATTGGTCGAAGAAACGCCCTGCTGCTGCTCTCCGGCCCCTCCAAACTGCGATTCTTGAAAAGCAGAGAATAAGGCCGGGGTGGGGAGACATTAACATTTTGAGGAAGCACCTACGGACTTCCTCTTTTTCAGAACATCTCCCTCCGGCTCAGAGCTATAGACTCGGGTAATTCCTCTGCTGAATGGATGCAAAAGGAAAGCCGTAACGGACTCCTGAATGTCAGATCGCGAGAGGAAAAAAAAAGCCGCAAACGAAACAAGCAGGGGGTCGGGGAGTGGGGAGGGGGCGAAGTTTTCTCTGAATGACATGCCACGGAGTTTCTGATGTGGCTTTCGCACTTTGTAATATTCAAACCTCCATATGTTACAAGGAAAGCCGAGGGCCGCCTAGAACCCTGACTTTATCATGCCCTAATCTCTGTTTAATTGCTGCGGTCAAGTTACCCCACACTTAATAACCCACAGCTTGGTATATTGTTTAATATGGTTGACACATACTTTGCTTTAAATGTCAGCGCTGGCCGGGCCTCGGGACTTGGCAGCGCTCCCCGGGAGAGATGGCAGAACAGAAACATCATCTGTTCTTGGTCTCAGGCCCTTGGTATGTTTGGCTGTAACTTTTGTGACAATTGGCCCTGCCAAGCCCGGGCTACTGGATGGGAAGGGCTGCCTCCCGGATGGGAGGTCTGGGGCTGAGCTTGCGGGCCCCCTCCCCTGCGCGGCCAGCTCGGCTTGGTCGGCCCCAGGGAAGGATGGGAGGTGTGTTTGGCAAAGGCCCTCTGTTATCAGGGCCACTGAGTTCATGAGAGAATCTGGGTCCTATAGGGTCATGCCAGAACCTCGTGTGAGTGTGTGCGGGTGTGTAACTGAGACCACAGCAGCATCTGTTGGGGAAATAATACCCACTGGTTAATGGACACTGAGCTCTGTTCAGGATAGAGCTCCTGCCAGAGCTTTCTTCCCCATATCCCCTCCAGGACATCTCCCCCCAAGCTTTGCGGGGCGATAGTTCCCTAAATCCTTTCTATTTAAATACCTTGTTTTTATTTTGTATTGATTCTATGAAAGTGTTTGCCTCCCTCCCCCAAGATGTAAGGCTGCTGTTGATGGGTTGACTCAAATCAACAAGCATTTACTGAGTTCCCATTCTGTGTCAGACCCTCTGCCAGGCTCAAATACAAAGACAAAAAAAAAGTTCTTAGCTCTCAACTACCTGATGCAGAGTTCTGAATGAGTGCCAGGGAGAGAGCTTCCCTACTGTAATGGAGCTTATAGTCTATTAGGGAGAAGAGACATAAAACAAAATCATTATATGAGGTTTAGCGGAGAGCGTCCTGCCCTTGGGAGTCGGGATGAACTGGTTTAAAATCATTCCTTAAATGCTTACTAGCTGTGTGACCCTCAGTAAGCCTCTTTACTCTTTTGGGCTCAATTTTTCCATCTGTAAATGGGGATAATAATTACACTTACCTCTCAGGGTTGTTGTGAAGGTTAGATGAATGTGTAAAGCATTTCACTTTCCTTAAAGTACTACATAAATGTTAGCTATTATATTCCTGACATTTTATGAGTTGTATTTTTGTTCTTTTTCAAAGAGTTCCAGTGAGTTAGATATAGTTCTTTAAAGCAAGGAAAGCTCATATAACAGGGGGATTGGAGAAAAATTCATGGAGGGACTGATGATTGAGGAGCAGTTTAAAATGAAAGGCAGAAATTCAGTAGTGGGGCCTGATGAGGGAGGCAGTTCAGGCCTAAGGAACAGGTGAAAGGTGTCGGAGAAAAGCCAGTTTGATTGGGACAGAGAACATGTGGAAGGAAGTAATTCTAGTTTCTTTTGGATTTCCTGAGACAAGACCATTCAAATATATTTGTAAAATTATTTTTTGAGAACTGGTGATTAAAATGGGGAATAAAATGAGAGTAATCAGCAACAACAACAAAACCAGCCCCCTGTACTCACTCTGACATTGCCACAGATGACTGAGGAGCACCTTCTGTTTCAGGGACCCAGGATGAGGATCTGTGGGGTTTGGAGTCCCCTGGGTCTCATGAAGTAATAATTGGATTATACTCATTAGGGTCGATATTTTGGGAACACAGAGAGGGAGTCAAATATCAGTTGCTGAAGGTCTGTTCCCAAACAACAGTCAAGAGTATGAATCCTCTGAGCCTTAGGATTGACAGGTGGATAACTGAGGAGATTTTTGGGGAAAATCTTTGCTGTTGCTAAGCTGGAACACCTCAGAAAGCCACGGTCTCTCTTCTCATTCTGTTTTGCCCCAACAGCAATACTGTTTCAGTGGGTTAACAGAACTCTTAGAGCACTAGTTCCTGAGTTTCCCCACAGAGACAGAGGCAGAAAAGTATGTGCCTAGAGTACTAGATTCTGAGTCAGAGAACTTAGGTCTGCATCCTTGTTCTACCACTTATTAGCTATGTGGCTGGATAAATCATGTAACTTACTCTGAGCCTCATTTCTTCATGTATAAAACAAAGGAATTGATTTCTAAAGGTCCCTTCTGGCTGGAAATCCATGATATTATGATAATTTTGAATTTACTGATATTCTTTGTTGTCCTTTATTTTATTTTTGAGGTTATACATGTATATTCATTTTTTTACATATTTCCATATGTCATGTTGAAAGAGAAAAATCAGAACAAAAAGGAAAAACCATAAGAAAAAAAACCCAGAAGAAAAAAAGAAAGTAAAAATAGTATGCTTTGATCTGTATTCAGCCTCCATAGTTCTCCAGCTGGATGTGGATGGCATTTTCCATCCAAAGTTTATTGGAATTGCCTTGGATCACTTGCTGAGAAGAGCAAGTTGTTGACTATCACACAGTCTGGCTGTTGCTGTGTACAATGTTTTCCTGGTTCTGTCTACTTCACTCAGCATCAGTTTGTGTAAAACTTTCCAGATTTTTCTAAAATCAGCCCGTTCATTGTTTCTTATAGAACGATAACATTCTATTACTTTCATATACCATAATATAGTCATTCCTCAATTGATGGGCATCCACTCATTTTCCAGTTTTTTGACACCACAAAAAGAGCTCCTTTTTTGTACATGTAAGTCCTTTCCCTTCTTTTATGATTTCTTTGACCCTGTGGATTAAAGGGTATGCAAAGTTTAATAGTCCTTTGGGCACAGTCACAAATTGCTCTCCAGAATGGTTGGATCAGTTAGTAATTCCACCTTTGTTGTTATTTTTATATGGATATTAAAATGACAGTAAAGATTATATAATCTTTCTATATATATACACATATGTGTATGTAATATTCACATACACACGTGTATGTATGTATGTATATATGTATCCCTTTCTCTCTCTTATCTATACTAAATCTATGTAAAATAAAGAGAAAGAAAAAGTAGTTTACCAAAACTAATCAACACCTCAGAGGAGCCTGAAGGCACCTACAACATCCCTAAGTCCACATCCCACTCCTTTGTAAAGAAGGGAGGGAGGTACATTTTTTCCCTTTCCTTCAGGGGTAAGCTTGATTATTTTCCTTCCTTTCCTTTAATTTTTTTATTCTTTCTTTCTTTCTTTCCCTCTTCCTTTTTTTGACCTTTTGATTCATATAGTTTGCAGCCATATATATTGTTTTTTCTGGTTCTGCTTAATTCACTTTGTATCAGTTCATATAAGATATATTTCTTGTATTATAGAATAGTCCACTACACTAAAAATAGTCCACTACCTTTCTCCAGTAGATGGGCATTTACTTTGGGAAAGCAGATCATTTTAATTTGAGACTAGTCTCTCTATTTCGAGCTGAAAGCTTCAGTGGATCAAGTGAGTATGGGAACTTCCCCAGAGGGTAGGGAGGCATATGCCTATTGTCTTGGGGAAAGACTGAGACGAGGGGGGGGGGAAGGAACTTAAATTTCTTGTTTTTTTTTTTTTTTTTTCCCTCGAGGTGAAGCAACAGTAGCTGTGGCCAGAGTCCAAAAACTCTATTCAAAGCCTGGCTATTATAAGGATTGACATGGCCTGCTTTGGGGAGGTTGATTAATCCTACCATCGGGTTTCTAAAATCTCCATATTTCATTGATCAGTTTATAAGATTTAAAGCTAGAAGGGGAGCTCATTTAAGTCCATTTCCTATTTTCGAATATAAGAAGTGAGGTTTACACATAAGAAGTGACCTACCTAAGATCACATCATTAAAAATCTGAGTTTTAACCCTAGATCTTTGGATTCCAATTCCAGCACTTTTCTCTTTATATTCAGCTTCCTTATCCTCATATTGTGTTCTATTCCCTAGGTATTTGTAATGAAAGGGATTGTCTGATTGTGAACCGTGGGCAGATGTAGTTGAATTATTCTGGTATTTGATATAATGGGGACACTTACCCATTTGTTCTTCATTGTTTGTTTTTGAGGGGAGAAAAGGGAAGATAACTGAATGATTGCATTCATTCGGGCACCAAAAACTCATCTTTCTATGAAAAGACTGCCTAACTGGCTGAGTGAAGGATTGTAGAACTATGTGCCTAGATAGGTAGATCCAAAAATCTGCTTACATCATTCTTTTTTTCTCAGGATTGCTGAGGAAGGAGTGACTGAGCAGAATCATCACTAGCTAGTATATGGATAGCTAGCTTGGATAATTTAGAAAGTCTGTGAATAGGTAGAATTAAAAAAATAAGCACTTCTGTTAATATTTGGTATATCCCTTTTGAGTTTGTGTGATCTCTTTTGCTTTATATAGAAACCTTAAAAAACCCATTTTTGTGGTCTGTGTGGAGAAGGGAGAGAAAGGATGAAGAAAAGTGGGTGATAGAAAATGCACCAAGATATTTCTCCTGGCAGACAAAGGAAAGGGAGAAAGGTTTTTAAATCCTAGAAAGTCCTGAAAGGCAAAAGTCCTAGTTTTATGTGGTGTAATGAAAGTGCACAGGCTTGGGAGTCAGAGAGACCTGAGTTCAAATCTCACCTCACTGATATATCATCTGTGTGATCTAGAGTAAGGTACTTAACTACTTGATGCCTCAGTTTGTTCATTTGTAAAATGAGAAAACCAGCTTTAATGATCCCCTTGCATTCTGAATCTGTGATCCTGTGATTTCTAGATGGATTCCATAGAGTGAAGTTGGTGCTCCTGGAAGCTAGTGAGATTCTACAAGGCTTAATCTGAAGCCCCAGGGCTGGACTCTTCAAAGTACTATATGAAAACGGGAGCCTTGAATCTTTCCCCAACTACGGATAAATGTCAGAAGGGTTGGAAGGGCATGTAACTTCAGGAGACCTACTGCCAAATTCTTCCTGATACATGTGCGCAAGCAGAGAAAGGGGAAGATTTTTTTTCTTTTTTTGTAGCTTGTAAGGATGTCGAAAGCTATTCCTGGAACTTAGAGTTCTCCACACCTAAGTCTTTGCTCTGATTGGCCCTGAAGTATGCAACCTTTCATGTAACCTGAGACAAATCCATTTAATTGACACGTTTTCTTAATTGTCAAAATTACTTGTAACATTAGCTCTTTTCACAGCTGTGCCCTCTCCTGCAGCTCATGCCAGCTCTCTGGGGGATGACTAACTCCTAGGAAAGTTCAGTCCAGATGGAGTAGTCAGATAATTTTAGTGCTTGGAGCAAAGGATGGAAGAGAGAAATGGAGAATGGGTGAAGCTTAGTGCCCATTACAGAAATACATTTGAGAAACTAAAGTCCTTAGCCCTTGCTTTGAGATGCAGTTTTCATTTAGAAATAGCTAATCCCTCCTCCCTGCTAAACTTTAGTCATTGTTGGTATAAAACTCCTCTTTCAAGAAGCCTTCTTAGATTAATTCCATCTCAATGGACCTCCTGAGACTCAGTTTCCTCATCTATAAAATTCGGGGATATGCAAATTAGATGACTTCTAAGGTCCCTTCCAGTTTAAAATCCATGCTTTATAATCTCCAAGTCTCCCTCTCACTTACATTAATCATTTCTTTCACTAAAGAACTAGAAGGGCCCTTATAGATCTTCTAGTGCTTTACAGACAGGGAAACGGAAGCCCTGAAAGGACCTTGAATAGATAGTTTTTAAAAATTAAATCTTTTTATTTTCAAAACATATGCATGGATAATTTTTCAACACTGATCCTTGCAAAACCTTATGTTCCAAATTTTTCCCTCCTTTCCCCAACCCCCTCCCCTAGATGGCAAGTAATCCAATGTGTTAAACATGGTAAAAATACATGTAAATCTAATATAGGCATACATATATATACTCTTGAATAGGTAGTGAGATAAAAAGTTAAATAGTCAGGATGTAATATCCAGGCCTCTAGACTTTCACTCTAGTGCTCTTCCCATTGTCCCATGCCCCATGGACCCCTTGTATCTTCAGTTATAGGTTTTTGAAAGCAAGAGCCATTTGTTGTATATATTCTGCCCAGAATGGGTACTCAGTATAAAGGGCTTATAGAAGTTGTTGTATGAGAAAGCAACAGGGAGTTTGTGATCCCTACCAGATGGCTCTCTATCAGAAAAAAACAGTTGAGGCTACTAAAGCACCAGATGTTGGTTGCTTTCAATTCCATTCAAACTGATAAGCAGTTATCATACACCTCCCTCATCCAAGGCACTGAGCATCCTGTGCTTCCTTCCCCTCTTCGACCACCAGAACCCAGAGACCATTCCAGGGGGTTGACCTTTTGGATCTTGTTATGTGCTTTTTTTCTTTCCTGAAAGCCTCTAGGGCCTTAAAGGTAAATCTGTGTGTGAGGAGGTCAAGGCATCCATCTATATATAGGATCACAGGATTTAGAGCTGCAAGTGGCATTTGTGATCATCTGGGCAAACCAAGTCATCTTCTAGATGAGAACACTAAGCGTCAAAGACCCTAAGTAATATGCCTAAGGTCACACAGGCAGTAAATAGTAGAGTTGGGATTTAAGCCCAGGTCTTCTGACACCAAAAGCCAGTGCCCTTTCCAGGATACTCTACTGCTGCCGTAACTAAATAGTCCATAAATCAGCAGATGGAGCCAATCCTTAAGACTGACAAGCTCTGTTGTAGGTTGTAATGGAGCTATGGGATTTAGAGCTGGGGACCATCTGGTCCAATCCCTTCATTTTATAAATGGGGAAACTGAGGCCTGAATGAGGGAAGTGATTCACCAAAGATCATAGAAGTAGCAAAGTAGTACCTGGGACAACAATTCCAAAGAACCCCAGGACGGACTCTGCCTATCTGTTCTTTAATACTTGGAATTAAATGTATAGGAAATTTTAGCCTCCATAATTAGAGAAAAGTTTCAAATGTAAACACCACATGGAGAGGTATATTGGTAACTAAAATGGGATTGTCTAGTCAAAGCTATGGTTTTTCCAGTAGCAAAATATGGCTGTGAGAGTTGAGCTGTAAGGAAAGCTGAGTGACCCAGAATTAATGCTTTTGAATTGTGCTAAGAAGACTCTTGAGAGTTTCTTGAACAGCAAAGAGGTCAAATCAGTCAATTCTTAAAGAAATTAAATCAGACTATTCACTGGAAAGTCAAATACTGAAGCTGAAGTTTAAACACTTTGGCCACAAAATGAGAAGTTGAAAATCACTGAAAAAAATCCTAATGTTAGGAAAGATTGAAGGCAGAAGAAAAAAGAGAAGAAAGAGGATGAGATGGATAGATAGTTTTATGGAAACAAACATAAGGTTGGATAGAACTGGAGAAATAGTGAAGGATAGAGCCTGGAATGTCATGATCGAAAAGAGTCGAACACAACTAAATAATAACAACCACAAAGCATGTGGAACTAGCAGAAATACTTTTTTCCTGATAGGTTTGAAAGGGGGAAAGAAGAGAACATTAAGATGGGGTTGATTAGGATAGAGAAAAGGGTGCTGTCACTGAAGATGGAAAAATAGAGAGAGAAGAGGCAATGGAAATTAAGTTGGGCCATGTTAGTTAAAAACTAGCATTAAAAACTCTCCACAATCTGACTCCTACCTTTCTGGACTTGTTTCATACTGTTTCCCATAACATACTGTTTTTTCTAGTTAAATTGCTCTGCCAGCTGCCCCTCTATATGCCATTCCATCTCCTCTCTCCATACACCTGCCCATTTCTCACTTCAGTCTCTTGTACAACTTAGATTCCTTCAAAGCACAGCTCAGGTATCATCTTCTACATGGAGATCTTCCTGGTCTTTCTTAGACATTAGTGCTCCCAACCTTGACATTACTTTGAAATGTCCTGAATTTCCTTATATGTACACTCATGTTGTAGAATGGTAGAATGTTAATCTTAGTTTTTGTCTTATTTTTGCATTCCCAATGTCTAACACAATGTCAGTCATGTTGTAACAGACAGTTAAGTTAATAAATTTTGATTGGATTGAAGGTGGTCAGTTCCTCTGCTAAGGGTTGGTTTTTCTAAAGTTGAAAGGTAAGCAAGGGAGGAAGAGAAAAGAGAAGAGAGAAAAGAAGAGGGAAAGAGAGAGGAAAGGAAAAGAAAGGAAGGGAAGAGAGGAAAAGGGTGGAAGGGAGGAGAGGGGAAGGGAAGAGAAGTATAAGGAAGGAAAAGGGGGGAGGGGAGAGAAACAGGAAAAGTGAGATTTTGAATTTTTCCTAGTGCACCGGAAGAATATAGGTTTCTTAGTGTAAAACGGGGAGTAATAGACTGAACAACACCTTTAAAGGCAGAGAATTAAGGAACTCAGATTTCTAGCTGCTTATTGTTTTAAAGTCTGCTGTGGGAAGGGAGAATAAAATGTGTTTTTGTTTGTTTTTATGGTTGCAGATGAAAGGGCTTGGAGAATGAAAATCCAGAACTTTGAGGCTTACCATGACAACCTGCCCATCATTATTTATTGAATTCACAATGTGCTAAAAATCTTGGGAAAGTGTTGAAGAAAAGACAGTCCTTGTTTTCAAAAAGCTTAAAAGCCAATAGAGGAAAGGAACACGGGCATATCATCACCAGGAATTCTGCAGTATGACATGAAAACATGGCTCTTTATTGCATGGCTTTTAAAAAGCAGCAGCTCAGATTATATTAGCTGAAGCATAAATCCTTATTCCAAAAACCCAATAAAGGCAGCCTATAGGCAACTATGTGTAGTCTTATGTTACCTACTTCGTATCACTGAAGTAATAGACAGATACTGGAGGCTGAGGGAAAGATCACAGAATCTCAACTCCAAAGCTAGGGGGAACTTCAGAAGCCATTTCATCTGACCCATTCATTTCACATCATGAGAAAATGAGGCTTTGGGAGCATAAGTGACTTGCCCAAGATTATTCAATTAGGAAAATCAGAGACATGTAAGCCCAGCTCCTCTGAGCCCAAAGCCATCACTCTTTCCCTTTTGCATAGTGCTTCAGTGAGTGTATATGTTGTGGTGATAGAGGAAGGGAAGGGAATTAATTTTTTATTAAAGCTTTTTATTTTCAAAATATATGCATGGATGATTTTTCAACAATGATCCTTGCAAAACCTTGTGTTCTAAAATTTCCCCCTTTTCCCTTACCCCCTGCCCTAGATGGAAAGTAATCCAATATATGTTAAATGTGCAATTCTTCTATACATGTTTCCACAATTATGCTACACAAGAAAAATCAGATCAAAAAGGAAAAAAATGAGAAAGAAAACAAAATGCAAGCAAACAACAACAACAAAAAGAGTGAAAATACTATGTTGTGATCCACACTCAGTTCCCACAGTCCTTTCTCTGGGTGCAGATGGCTTTCTTCATCACAAGACCATTGGAACTGGTCTGAATCATCTCATTGTTGAAAAGAGCCACGTCCATCAGAATTGATCATCATACGATCTTGTTGCTGCGTACAATGATCTCACTTCACTCAGCATCAGTTCCTGTAAGTCTTTCCAGGCCTCTCCAAAATTATCCTTTTGATCATTTCTTATAGAACAATAATATTCCGTAACATTCATATACCATAACTTGTACAAGTATTTTTAAAAACTGTGCTATGTTGTACAAATGTTATTACACAGATTAGCTCCTAGCTAAGCAAGTTCTTTCTTCCCCTTATCATCTTTTGTTTTTGTGGCTCTAATATTTAGAAAACATTATCTCATTTGATCCTCACAACAGCTCTGGGAGATAGGGACTATAATTGTCCCCTCTTTACAGTTGTGGAAATTGTGTCACGCAAATTAAGTGACTTGCTAGGGCCTGACAGTTGGCTTTGAACACTGGAGTCAGGTCTTTCCGACTCCAATCCCAGTGTTCTGTCCACTTATTGGTGGAATTGATGGGGCTGGTCATTGTGGGGATGCTGCTGCTGGTATGAAGTCATTATTGCTTCTTGGAAGGGCTTCGAATTAGCTTTGGGCTGATGACTGGAGCAACAGATTTGGCATTAGAACACGTACCTTTGGATCTCAGCTCTCCTGTGACTTCTAAGGAACTGTTAACTTTATCCAATGAGGGAATGGGCCCGGAGGGGACAATACTGGACAGCATTCGACAGTGACCCAAAGGGGCTTCCTCAGACAACCTGAGATGAGAAAGGCCACAGTGTGAAGCCACGTGAACAGACTCTCTCTCTTGCCTCCAAAAGGACAGCCGGGTAGCATAAAAACCGCTCTCAGGGAAGCCGTGATCACAGCAAAAAATGTAACTAGAGAGGTGGAAGATAATTAGGAACGTGACATTAATGCTGGGTCTGAGCCGGCCTGGCCTAACAGGTGGGGGGAGCATTACTTGAATGAGTTTCAGCTGGAGGTTTCAGTGGCCTGGAAGGCTCTCTCAGACTGTGAGAAAGGTAACAAGAATGTTTAAATGCATTAGCTGGCACCATGGGCGTGTGGCCCTTTTCCCTTTCCAGTGTAGGATATCACAGCTCCCAGCTAAGCAAGTTCTTTCTCTCTCCCTGTCATCTTTTGTTTCTGTGGCTGTAAATTTGAAAGCCCGGTGGATATTGGATTTCTTTTCATCACACTGATAAGTCAGAGGAAACATCTGTGGTTTGGGACAAAATGTGTGAAAGATGGAAGGGAAAAAAATCCAAGAAGTTTGCTGTGGCCTTTAAAAAAAGGTTGCTTTTCCTTCCTAGACACCTATTTTATTAAAATAAAATTTATAGGTTGAAATGTTAACATGTACATCAAGGAGGCATAAGATTGAAATCCAAGAACATGGGCAAAACTTTTTTCAAAAAAAAGGGAGGGGTCAATTCAGCTCACACTTGCAGGCTAAAAGTGGACACATTTATTTTAATTTACTGAACTCCCCCCACTCTCCATCCCTGTCCAAGGAGCACCACCTGTGATATGAACATCAGATTTATTATCAGTTTCCAGGGACTTTCTTAACAGCCTCCTTCCCCCATCCCACCTTCCTTAACTCCCCCCTCCTCTTAATAAATCAGGCGCTGAAAGCACTTAAGATGAGAACCTGGCTGAAGAGACATGTAAGTTGGGGGGATCAAAAGCTCAAGTCAGTTAGAATGGCCATTTGCCGTTCTACCTAATCCCAAAGAGAGAGCTGATTTGGGATGTGGTGTGTGTTACTTTTTCTCTCCTGGAAGAAGAGAAACAGGGAAAGACATTTCACCACTGCAGGGAGTGCTCCGGGCCTGCTTCGATGGCCCAGTTGCAGCCACAGGCCAGAAAGAGCAAAGTCTGATGGGCAGGTACCAGCAGGAGGTGGACTGTGCCAGGTGGGCAGGAGGCTGCTGGACTCAGAAGGAAGACACCCTGCTTTTTTCTTTTGGGACACTAGAGAGAAGTGAAGCAATACAAAAAGGGACTATTTGTTGTTCAATGTCTTAGAAGTCTTATCAAACTTCTGGGTCTTTTTTTGGTCAATTAGAGCCCAGTGTGAAAAGAAACAGTCCCACTGACAAACTAGGTTTGTGAACTATGCTTAACTTGTTAAGTTAAATTACATAGGAAGTGTAAATTTAGGAAATGGCTACTCACTGAGATGAATAGTTATATATCCAGGCTTCCTACTGATCTGTTTACTAGCAAGAAGTAGATAATAGTTCAGAATTGAAAGAGAAGAGAAAGGGTTGAAGATGTTCTTCCAAACAAAATAAAGAAGGCTTGATCATGATTGCAAAATATGTTTCTCAACTGTCTTGGAGTCAGGAGGACCTGAGTTCAAATCCAGCCTCTGACACTTGACACTTAGTATCTGTGTGAGGCTGGGCAAATCACTTAACCCTTGCTTTAAGCCCTTAACCTTTTGCCTAGGAAAAAAAAATTTCTCTAAATTCAATTCCATATGCATTTATTAAGTACTGATTGTGCCAGGTGTTATTCTTGAAAACCAATGACATCAGGAAGGCAATGTCTTGACTTACAAGTAAATTGGATTTAAGTGAGACTGGACTGTACAAAATCACCACCCTCACTCACTCTTCCAGGATCAGTGGCAAGATATTGATCAAGATAAATGGATGTAGCTCTGGTATTATTGTTAGACAAAAATGTAAATCTGCCTTCAAGGAGATGATATTCTATTGGAATATAAAATGTACATTAGTTATAAATACATAGTGGTGGGGAGAGGGAGAGGATGTGGGAAAGGGGGGAGAGAAAGAGAAGGGGAGAGGGAGAGGAAGAGGGAGAGGGGGGAGGAAGAAAGGAAAAGGAGAGGGGAAGGAGAGAGAGGGAGAGGGAAGGAGAGGGAGGGAGAAAGAGGGGAGAAAGGAGGAGGAAGAGGAGGAGGAGGAGGAGGGGAGGAGGAAGAGGAGGAGGAGGAGGAGGGGAGAAGGAGGAGGAGGAAAGGAGAGAAATAGAAATAGAAACAGTAACTCAGATTTGGAGGGTACTGTCTCATGTAAGAGATGCTATCTAAATTGTGCTTGGAAGGAAGCTGGGGATTCTGGGAGGCAGAGGGCAGGAAGGAGAACATTCTATTCAAGTAGTCCTAGGGAAATGGGTCATTAAAGTGGAGAGCTTTGATATGTCTCAATGTTATAAATATACTTTAATCCAGAATCAAATGCCCAAAGTTTTTCCTGTGCTCTGTTTTTGCCAGAGAGAATGACAAAAAGGTGTAATGATATTAGAGATTTCTTTTTAAAAGCAACCTAAAGGATATGTGTAGGATCAGTCCTAGGATTGCCTAAGACAGATTCAGCCCTCTCACCTACACTTTCACTTAAGTATTCATATGATATCTACTTAGTTTAGTTTTGCTCAGTCTTTGTGATTATAATTCAGGCTCTCAATAATGACCCTACAATTCTGCAAGTTGCTTGAACTACCTTCTGGATGGAAATTGGTAAACCCTGTATGAGATACTTTCCTATAAACTGTAATACATGCTTTGTCCAAGTGTTCTGCTCCCTATGATAAGCTCATAGACAGTGCTGGAAAGGACCTTCGAGGTCGGTGAGTCCAACCTCTTTATTTTAGAGATAAAGATCCTGGCCCCAGAGAAAAGTGATTTATCCAAGGTCACATAGATTGGGCAGTGGACCAAGGATCTCTGATTTCATAACCAGAGATCTATCCATTGCTTCTGATGGCTAATTATGGGTAGGTAGGAATTTTCTGTAATGGCAATAGCTAATATTTTCATATGGCATTTTAAGATTTACAAAATGTTCTTATATAATAAAAATACTAGTTAGCATTTATATAGAACTTTATGGTTTGCAAAGCACTTTACAATATCTAATTTTATCTTCACAACAATCCTCAGAGGTAGATGTTGTTATTATCCCCATTTTGTAGATAAGAATATTGAGATTCTTATCTTTGTCTTTATTCTCTAAGAGAACCAATGAGATGAGAACACAGATGTTATGACTTGCAAGTGAAAAGTCACAGCCTTCCTCTCTCCTTGGAGCCATTTGGGTCCCATGGCAAGATATAGATCAAGGTTTCTGGAGATGGCCCTGGATGCAGTGGGAGACTGTGGCTTTTCTAAGTCAAGGTCTTTCCCCAATCTCAGTTTGTCTGAGGCAATGACCATTCAGTGATTAAGGCTAGGTAAGAAATGAGACAAAGAATGGTCCCTTTTACTTAGTTTAAAAAAATCAGTCTGGGAGTGGAAGATCCTTAGGGTTTCTGGCCAAAGCAGAAACAATTGCTAGTTATACTCACTCTTGAGTCATCAGAACCCAAATAATGACCGAGAGGCTTGGCTGGGACCTACTATTGGCTAAATCAATGAGAGTCAGAGGGATTTGGGTTCAAGGCATAGTCTTTAAAAAAGAAATATAGCTTGTAAACCCCAAGATACTTTGCAAGGTTCCTGTGATCAAAATTTCTATTTTTTTGGGCAGAGGACTTGCAGGTAAGGACATGACTCCCTGTGTGGATAGAGACAAAGGAGGGAGAGGAGAGGAGAGAGTGAGGGAGAGGGAAAGGGAAAGAGGGAAAGGAAGGCAGAGAGGTAGGAAGGGAGGAAGGAAGAAAGGAAGAAAGGAAGGAAGGAAAGAAAGAAAGGAGATATGTATAGATTAAATGAATTGCACAGGGTCATACAATTAAGTGTCTGAACATAGATTTGGACCCAAGTATTCCTGATTCCAAGTCCAGGACTTTGTCCCCTTTAACATTGAGCATATGGCATTATGTGTGCTTTTATTTGATCTACCTAACAACCATGAAAAGTATGTGCTATTGCTATTTTACAGATGAAGAAACTGAGGCTTGGAGAAGATTAAGTGCTTTGTACATGTCATGTAGTCAATAAGCATCAGAGGCAGGAATTGAACCCAAGATTTTCTGATGCCAAATCTTTTTCATTCTTTTTTTTTTTAGTTTGTTTTGTTTTATTTTATTTTAATTTATGAAAAAACAAAATATTTCTGTAACATAGTAGAATAATAAAAATATCACGTATGAAACTACAAATCTATTATGTGCAACTTGCTATTCCTTTTAAATATATAATCAATTTATTATGTAAATATCTTTTTTTTTCTTTCCTTCCTTCTCCCCATGGCTACCATTAAACATAAAGATATACATATACAAATATACATGTGTTCATACATGTTTATGTATATGTAAAATCATTCTATACATATATTTATCAGTTCCTTCTTTAGATGTAGATATCTTCATATATTTTTTAAAAATATTTTTATAATGAACTTAACATCAACAAAAACAAACATTTCAATATATGTAGAACAGAAAAGAGAATTGTATAGGAATCTTTTCCTATACCTGTTAAATACAATTTAAAAATATATATTTAGATTTAACAATATAATGATAGCAACAAAACTGTCATACTTTTTCTGTGTCCTCTTTCAAACTACTTTCTACCAGCCTTTTGACATTTTAAAAATGTATTATTGGCATTCATTTCTTTTTTCTTTTCTTTTCTTTTTAAACATCATTATCACTATTCATAAGCTCACCACTTCCATTCCCTCCAACCAGTCCTCCTTTACTTCTGTTCCTCTGCAAGCTGTCCAACCAACAAATATATACAGTCAAAACAAGCAAAAAATTAATAAATAAAACTTCACAATTCAATCAGTGGCAATGTCCAGTGTGCTTTCTACAAGATTATATTATCTCTCAGTAGCAAGTTGCCTAATATCTTAGAATTTACAGAAGCATAGAAGTCCTATTTTCATCAACATCAACTGTTCCAGCATCACTTCTGTCTTCTGGACACAATAGCACAGTTCTCTCTTACACTCCTCTGTACCATGGCTATGACATTATAATCACAAGGAGATGTAGAGAAGAATCAGGACTCTTTTGTTTCATTGCTTAGAGCAATAATTCTTATCTTTTTTTGTGTCATGGCCTCTTTTGGTAGACAAGTCAATAAACAAGCATCTATTATGTATCAAACAGTGCTGTCTGGTGAAACCTATGGATCTCTTCTCAGAATGTTTTTAAATGTATAAAGCAAAATACATAAGATTATAAAAGAAACCAAAGGTTAGTAAAAAATAAAGATGGAATATTATTTCCCATCTAAGTTCACAGAATCCAGATATTTATTCATGTACCTCTTGGGTGGTCTGTGGACTCCAGGTTAAGAACTCTTGGCTTAGAAACTTTATCGTCAAAGGGCAACTGATATTATCAATAAATCTCGGTGACCAGCTGTTTTATCTCTTGGACAGTGGAAGGCTTGAGTTGTGTGCTTTTCTGATGATGCATGCTACCAGAGGAAGGGTTAGACCACTCTGGCTCTCTGGGCCCCAGTGGAGTTCCCAGTCTAGCCAGAAAGTTCATGTTGCCAGCTGTCCTCCTGGCAGCCATGAAAAGAGCATTATCATGAACAGACTGCTTGGAGGTCATGCTATAGCACCTGGTGGGGAGCCAGACCCTTTTCTGAGGTGGATTCCAGCATCCTGGGTAGGTGGTCCATTTGGAAGAATCAGGGAAACTAATTAAATTGTTTATAGATACCATTCCTGAATAAGGATAGGAGTTGGAAGAAATAGATCCAGACATGAATGAGCTGTAAAAACAAGTAGACATAGTAAAGCTAAATATATATATATATATATATATATATATATATATATATATATATATAAATTGTTTTGCTTTATTGTTATCTTTTGTCTTTATTCCAAAAAAATTTTTGGATCAGTCCCTCTCCATTCCATATTCTATCCAGGAAGGTATCTAGAAACAGTCTAATTGCTTTTTCTCTTATTCTTTCAAATGATCTTCTAGGATGATTAGACTAATCCGCAGCACCACCAACAATGTATTATTGATTCTGTCCTTTCTCAGAACCTCCAACATTGATTATTTCCATCTTTGGTCATTTTTGTGGAATTGCCAAAATGTTGAGCAATAGCCATTCCTTTGGAATTCTTGTATAGCCTTGTGAGATATTTGGTTTTTTAAAATAGCTTTTTATTTTTCAAAATACATACAAAGATAATTTTCAACCTTCACCTTTGAAAAAGCTTGCATTCCAATTTTTTCTCCCTCTTTCCCTTCCTTTCCCTAGACAGTAAGCAATCCAATATAGGCTAAACATATAAAATTTTTTTAAACATAGCTCCATATTTGTCATACTGCACAAGAAAAATCATATCAAAAAGTAAAAAAGACCCACAAGAAAGAAAGAAAAACAACAGGCAAAAAGACAACAACAAAAAGTGAAAATCCTATGCTTTGATCAATATTCAGTCTCTATAGTTCTCATTCTACACTTCTATCATGTCTGTTGGAATTGCCTTAAATCATGTCATTGTTGAAGAAAGCTGAGTCCATTACAGTTGATCATCACATAATCTTGTTGTTTCTGTGTACAATGTTCTCTTGGTTCTACTTCCTTCATTTAGCATTAGTTCATGTAAGTCTTTCTAGACTTTTCTGAAGTCAGCCTGCTTGTCATTTCTTATGGAACAACAATATTCTATTACATTCATATGCTGAAACTTATTCAGTCATTCCTCAACTGCTTTGGATCCACTCAATTTACAGTTTCTTGCCATTACAAATAAGGCTGCAACAAACATTTTTGCACATGTGGGTTCTTTTCCCTTTTTTACGATTGAGATTTTTATTTGGAAGAAAATAACACTTATCTAAATATACTAAATTATATTCCAAAAGTCTTCCAAAAAGTAAAAGTGCAGAACACATTGAATATTTTCTTCCTGTCAAGATAGCTGCCTGGATAGAAACAGGCTGCCCAATTTCCACATAAAAATGAAATCCCTTATAAGTACAACAGACCAAATAGAATCTATAAATCAGAAAGAAATATTAAAATAAAACAAAATAAAAATGTTGAAAAAAATAGAAGAAAATGTAAATTACCTCATATAAAAAACAATTGAAATGAAAAACAAGTTAAGGAGAGATAATTTAAGAGTAATTGGACTTCCTGAAACCTATGACTCAAACACATTACAGTTCAAGAAATCATAAATCAATATCTCCAAATATATTAGAATCCAAGGCAAAATAAAGATAGAAAATTCATTAATCACTTCCTGAAAGAAGACCCAAAAGAAAAGTCCCAAGAACACCAAAGCAAAAATCCAGAACTTCCAGAAAAAATGCATCCAGAAAGAAACAGTTCAAGTACAGCCAAGTTCATGCAAGACTTGGAAGCTTCCACTAAAAACCAGAAGATATCTTGTAATATAAAATTTCAAAAAACTAAAAATCTAGGCTTACAACCACAGAGCCATTTATCCTGCAAAGTTAAGTATAATACCATGAGGAAAAAAATGGATCTTTAATAGAATAAAGAACTTTCAAGCATTTCTGATGCAAAGACCAGAGCAGAGTAAGAACTTTTAAATATAAAAGTTTAGAGAAACTTAAAATGGTAAATTTATTTGAGCAATTTGAAGGAGTTGTATAATGATATGGTGCTAACATTTTAATGGGGAAAAAGATAGAAGTATCTTTTTAGAACCTTGATGTGTTCAATGAATATTGAGGGAGGTAGATAAACAAAGAAAGATCCTGGGAGAAGATTGGTTCTGTTCTGAAGTTTTTAAGAAGAGAAATGGATGGTATAAAGAGAAATATAATGGTATAGAAAGATATAGCAAGTACAAAAATTTGCTGTTTTTCATAATTGCTGCTTCATAATTGGGTGTATGAGAAGAAGATACAAATACCACAATACAACTGGGTCTATAGGTAATTTTGTAGCAACAATCCACTAATTTACATGATATTTGTGGAGGGCAGACAGTGATATGATAGTTGCATAGACTGATATGTTATATGGAGGGACTGACCCTGCAACTTGACTCTCTTTTCCCAAGATAGGTTAGGACTTCTCTGAAATGGTTTAAACACACACACACACACACACACACACACACACACACACACGAGGAAGAGGAAGAGAGGAAGAAGAGAAGGGAAAAAGAAGAGAGGGGGAGAGAGAGAAAGAGAGAGAGAGACAGAGAGACAAAGAGAGAAAGAGAGAGAGGGAGACAGAGACAGAGAGGGAGAGGGAGAAGGAAAGGGAAAGGGAGAGGAAGGGAAAAGGAGAGCAAGAAGGAGGGAGAGAGGGAGGGAAAACGAGAGAGAGGGAAAGGGAGAGAGAGGGAAAGGGAGAGACAAACAGATTTTGCTATAGAAATATACCCAACTTAACAGATAAACAAGGAGAAATGGAAATGGTGGTGGGGAGTGGTGAGAAGGGTTGTAAAAGGGTAGATAATAATAGGGAGAGAAGAGTTATAAACAAAATAAACTTGTTAATTCTTAAAAGGGGATTGTATCATGGGGATACAAGGTGCAGAGACACATTTTTGAACATAGTCCCTGGGTGAATTTGTGTTGTTTGACTATGCTTATTTGTTACATGGGCTTCTTTTTCTCTCTCTGGGATTAGGTAGGATGAGCATGGTATTAGATGAAGCCCTTCCCCCCCCTCCAAAAAAAAGAGAACCATTGTAATTTTAAAAATGCATAGAAGAGAACAGAAGGAAGCTTATAAAGAAGCACAAACAGGACAGTTTTGAAAGCTACATGTAGACTTTATTACATACTTTTAAAAAGAGCAAGCAGTGTGAAATAGGTATTTGTGGATTCATATAGAATTCTCTTTTGTGTTCTATTATGCTCATGCTTTTTTACATTTAGAATAAAAATAAAATGAAAACATTTATATAATTTAATTTCTTAGCTTTATAATCATCTCTTATAAATTCTACTTCAGAAGGATAATGAATTGATATGCTCAAAATTGAAGAGACTTTGGTGAGCCTAGGTTGAGCTAGTTGCCTTGATCCTATAGAGAATCTCAGAGGAGTTACCTAGAGTCTTCTTCCCCTCTGCAACAAGGAAACCAATTGATCTATCAACAGTCATTTACTAAGTATTTTCAATGTGCCAGGCACTGTGCCCCCCCCTTTTTAGCATATAGGGAAAATAAAACTTTACATATAAAAACACTTTGGATACTTTTTGGAAATGAGCTTGTAAGAATAAAGATATACTAGTCCATATGAAGCAAAAATATAGGTTTTGGAGAAAAATAAATGGAAGCATTAATTCTGGGCAATTGGGGCTAGTGTGATTAAAGAGTTCATTTGAATGTGCTTTGAAAATTGTAATATGTTATATGCATGTAAAGTACTGATATCAATCTGACTTTTCAGGCTGATTACACATTATTCCCCATCAAAGATCATAATTTCAGCCAAACAGACCTAATTGTTGCTCCTCACATATAATGTTCCATCTCCCAAATCTGTTTTTACACAGAGTGTTCCCCATGCCTACAATGCTTTCCCTCCTCATTTCTACCTTTTGGAGCCTTTGGCTTCCTTTTAGGCTCATATGTACCTCCTTCCAAAGTCCTTCCCTTATTGTTTGGTAGTTCAACCTCCCTGAGACCCCTGTCCCTTATACACATTAATTTTAAAAAGTGTATGAGCATGTTCATTACGCCTTTTTATGTTCCACAGTAAATTATAAACTCTTTAAGAATAGAGACTATTGTGCTTTTGAATTTGTGTCCCTAAACCTCAGCACTATGCTTGGCACATTTACTTGCTCAGTAAATGCTTGCAAGTTAACTGTTTTTTGCTGCTATTGGTGGTTGTGAGGTAAAATATATTTTTATTTATATTTCTCTCATTATTAGCAATTTGGAATGGTTTGATGTCTTACTGTTACTTTTCAATTTGTTTTTTTAAAATATTATTTTCCATTGTTTAAAGGATTATATTTTTGATATATGAGTGAGAGCAGCATGGTGTGTTGTAAAAAAAAAAGCTGATCTTAGACTCAAGAAAAGCTGAGTTTAAGTCCCATTTCTGACATACTTGTTCTGTGACCTTGGGGAAACTCCCTGAACTTCTCAGTGTCCCTGGCAACTCTCTAAGAATATTATAGTTGGGAAAAAATGTATTGAGTTGCTCTGGATATCCCTTATATTGATTAAATCATAGGTCCGACTCTTATTCCTATGATGGTGGACATTTACATGATACTTGATGGTTACCAACTGCTCTACATGCATTACCTCATAATGCATTACATGCATTATGAAAAGGAAAACATAAAATTACTTTAGGAAAACATTTTTCTTCCAATCAAATTAACTAAAGTTCACTGAGCAGCCAACATGCTTAAGGTGCTCCAGGCAGTATCAGGGAGCATCAAGAACAAATTCCCTGTTTGAGAAGTTCTTACAATCCATTAGGTACACGAGATGTAAACACTGGAAAGGCTAGCATATAATGAGGTTTTAGTAACAAGCCAAAAAAACTATAGAAGATCAAATGAGATAGCATGCATAAAACATTTTTTAAAATAAAGCAAACCTTAAAATGCTATATACACTATGAATACTATTAAATAGATATCATTAGTCTGTGACAAATTGCTGATTGAGTTATATATCTAACAATGACTATAGTTTAATTTTCTTTTATATTTTTTTGTTTTCAGTTACAAATTTTCTCACTCTATCTATCCCTCCCCCACTCATTGAGAAGGTAAGAAACAAGATCCCCATTTATATATATGAAGTCATGCAAAGCATTTCCACAATAGTCATGTTGGAAAAAAGAGCAAAAAATACAAAATGAAAAAAAAATATGCTTTAATCATAGTTTAGCAGTTCTCTTTTTGGAAATAGATAACATTTTTCATCATGAATCCTTTAGAATTGTTGTGTATCATTGTATTGATCAGAAAAACTAAGAATTTCAGAGCTGAACATTGTTACAATATTGCTATTTCTAAGCACAATGTTCTTCTGGTTCTGTTTATTTCACTTTGCATCTGCTCATATAAGTCTTTCCAGATTTTTTCTGAAACTATCCTACTCATCATTTTTTAAAGCACAATAATATTCCATCATAATTGCATATTATAACTTGCTCAGTCATTTCCTAGCTGACGAATATCCCTTCAATTTCCAATTATTTTCCATAAGAGTTGCTATAAAATATTTTTATACATATGGGTCATTTTCAGGAAAAGATAAAGATGAATATTGGAGGGGATGTGGGAAGACTGGGACACTGATGCATTGTTGGTGGAGCTGTGGGCAAATCCAACCATTCTGGAGAACAATTTGGAGCTATGCTCAAAAAGTTATCAAACTATGCATACCCTTTGACCCAGCAGTGTTTCTATTGGGCTTATATCCCAAAGAAATCATAAAAGAAGGAAAGGGCCCCACATGTGCAAGAATGTTTGTGGCAGCCCTTTTTGTAGTGGCTAGAAACTGGAAACTGAATGGATGCTCATCAATTGGAGAGTGGCTGAATAAATTATGGTATATGAATGTTATGGAATATTATTGCTCTGTAAGAAACGACCAGCAGGACGATTTCAGAGAGGCCTGGAGAGACTTGCATGAACTGATGCTCAGTGAAGTGAGCAGAACCAGGAGATCATTATACATGGCAACAACAATACTATATGAGGATCAGTTCTAATGGACACGACTCTCTTCAACAATGAAATGCTTCAAACCAAGTCCAATTGTTCGGTGAAGAGAGCCATATACACCCAGAGAGAGGGATGTGAAATGTGGACCACAACATAACATTTTCATGTTCTCTATTGATGTTTGCTTGCATTGTATTTCCTTTATCGGATTATTCTTTCTTGTAGATACGATTTCTCCTGCACAAAAAATGATGCAATAACTATACATATATTCGATTTCTTAAGTATTCTAACATAATTATCATGTAGTGGATATCCTGCCATCTAGGGGAGGGGTGGGGAGTAGGGGGGGAAAATTTGTAACAGAAAGCTTTGTAAGGGTTAATGTTTAGGGATTACCCATACATATATTTAGCAAATAAAAAGTATTAATAAAAATAAATTTAAAAAAACATATGGGTCATTTTAATTTTTCTTTGATCCATTTAGGATACATATCTAGGAGTAGTATTGATGTGCCAAAGGTCATATACTTTGTATATAGTTCCAAATTGTTCTCTAGAATAATTGGACCAGTTCACAGTTCTGTCAATAGTTCCTTAGTGTAAATATCTTCCTTCCTTCCTTCCTTCCTTCCTTCCTTCCTTCCTTCCTTCCTTCCTTCCTTCCTTCCTTCCTTCCTTACTTCCTTCCTTCCTTCCTTCCTTCCTTCCTTCCTTCCTTCCTTCCTTCCTTCCTTCCTTCCTTCCTTCCTTCCTTTCTTCCTTCCTTCCTTCCTTCCTTCCTTCCTTCCTTCCTTCCTTCCTTGCTTCCTTCCTTCCTTGCTTCCTTTCTTCCTTCCTTCCTTCCTTTTCTCTTTCCTTCCTTCCTTCTTTCCTCCCTTCCTTCCCTCCTTTCTTCCTTCCTTCCTCCCTTCCTACCTCTCTTCCTTCTTTCCTTCCTTCTTTTTTTCCTTCCTTCCTTCCTTCCTTCCTGCCTCTAATAGTACTTTTCCAATTACAAATAAAGAGAATTTTCAACATTCATCTTTTGGAAAATTTTGAGTTCCAAGTTTTTCTCCCTCCTTCCCTCCCCAAGGTTGCAAGGAATCTGATATGGGTTATACGTGTGCAATAATATAAAACATATCTCCATGTTAGTCATGTTGTGAAAGAAGAGTCAGAGCAAAAAAGAAAAAAAAAAACATGAAACTCCCCCCTTCAATTTGCATTCAGACTCATCAGTTCTTTCTTTAGATGTGGATAATATTTTCTATCATGAATCTTTTGGAATCGTCTTGAACCATTATATTGCTTAGAAGAGCTATATTACTTGATCATTGCTCAGTGTTACTGTTACTGTATACAGTGTTCTTGTTTTGCTCACTCAGCATCAGTTCATGTAAATCTTTCCAGGTTTTTCTGAAATCTGCCTGCTTGTCATTTCTTATGCACAATAGTATTCCATTAAATGTTATACCACCAGCTGTGAACGGATACAGCCATTCTGGAGAACAATTTGGAGCTATGCTCAAAAAGTTATCAAACTGTGCATACCCTTTGACCCAGCAGCATTTCTATTGGGCTTATATCCCAAAGAAATCATAAAGAAAGGAAAAGGCCCCACATGTGCAAGAATGTTTGTGGCAGCCCTTTTTGTAGTGGCTAGAAACTGGAAATTGAATAGATGCCCTTCAATTGGAGAATGGCTGAATAAATTATGGTATATGAATATTATGGAATATTATTGTTCTGTAAGAAATGACCAGTAAGATGATTTCAGAGAGGCCTGGAGAGACTTACATGAACTGATGCTGAGTGAAATGAGCAGAACCAGGAGATCATTATACACGGCAACAACAGTACTATATGACAATTAATTCTGATGGACATGGCTCTCTTCAACAATGATATGTTTCAAACCACCTCCAATTGTTCACTGAAGAAAGCCATATACACCCAGAGAGAGGGATGCGAAATGTGGACCACAACATAACATTCTCATACTCCTTGATTGATGTTTGCTTACATTGTGTTTCCTTTATCTGATATATCGTTTGTGTAGATAAGATTTTTCTTGCACAACAATGATAAGTTTGGAAATATGTATACATATATTCGATTTGCCAATATTTTAACATAATTAACATGTAGTGGATATCCTGCCATCTAGGGAAGGGGTGGGGAAGTTGGGGGGAAAAATTTGTAACGGAAAGCTATGTAAGGGTTATTGTTGAAGAATTACCCACACATATGTTACGCAAATAAAATAAAATTAAAAAATAAATAAAAAATAAAAAAATAAAAAAAATAAATGTTATACCACCACTTGTTTAACCATTCCCAAATTGATGAACACTCCCTCCATTTCCAATTCTTTGCCATGACAAAGAGAGCTGCTATAAATTTTTTTGTATGTGGGTTCTTTTCCCCTTTCCCCTTTTTTATGATCTCTTAGTGATACAGATTAAATAGTGGTATTCCTGGATCAAAGAGCATGTGCATGGCTTTATAGTCCTTTGGGCATAGTTCCAAGATGTTCTCTAGAAGGGTTGGATTAGTTCACAACTTCATCAATTTTCCCACATCTTCTTCAACATTTATTATTTTCCTTTTCTGTCATATTAGGGTGTGAGGTGGTACCTCAGAATTGTTTTAACTTGTATTTCTCCAATCAATAGTGATTTCAAATATTTTTTCATGTGACTATAAACAGCTTTGATTTCTTCTAAAAAACTGCTTGTTTATATCCTTTGACCATTTATCAATTGGAAAATGACTTGTATTCTTATAAATTTGCCTCAGTTTCTTATGTTTGCAAAATAAGACTTTTATCAGAGAAACTTGATGTAACATCTTTCCCTAGTTTCCTGCTTTCTAGGAGTTCAATTTTCGCAAATTTAAATCAAGAGATGTTTATTATTTGTGTTCTAGAAAATATGCTGGGAATTATAGGAAATAACAGATAATGATAGCTGACAGGCCTACAAAATATTTTATACATATGATCTTGAAGAAGGCTTCAGGGGACTGACATCATCTCCATTTTACAAATGAGACACAGAGAGGTCAAGTTACTTGCCTATGGCCACACAACTAAGGTCAGAATTGAAATTTGATCTCTGGGATTCTAAGAGGTGGAAGAGAGTCAGAATTAGCATTGTAATACTATGTCTCAGGTACAGTGCTAAGGGGTGGAGTCTTAAAGAAAGGCAATAACAACAAAACTCCCCAAATACACACACACACACACACACACACACACACACACACACACACACTCTCACAGTCACTACAATCCCTTCTCTGAAGGTACTCAATACAATAGTGAGAAGGGAGAGCATTCCTAATGATAACAATAATAGTAATAATAATAATAATTGATAATTAGGAATCAGCATGGCATAAAAAAAATAAAGAGCCTTTGTGTGACTCAAGAAGACCCTAGGTTCAAGTCCTTACCTGACAGATGCTGCTTGTGTGATCATAAGCAAGTTATTTCACCTCCCAATGTCCCAGGCATCTCTCTCAAACTGAATTTCAGAGCATATGCATTGGTCCAGGGAGTAGCCTCATCATGAGATCCCTATATCTGTTATATCCCCAGTCTAACAATAATAATAGTAATAATAATAATAAATTAGTGACATTTGTATAGTGCTTTAAAGTTTTTTAAGCACTTGATATTAACAGTTAGTAAAGCTTAAAACTGCTCTAAGATTTTTGAGGCACTGTATCATTCCATTTGAGCCTCACTGCAGCTCTGGGATGAAGAGACTTACAGGTATCATTATCCCCACTTTATACATGTGGAAAAGGAGGTTCAAAGAGCTTAGGTGATTTGCCTAGGATCACACAGCTAATCAGCATCAGAGGCAGAATTCCTAGCATTGTAGGGTCACATAAACCAGAAATCTCTTGAATATAATTCCAGACCTCTTAGATCTAAACCACAATGACTCCAAAAAGGGGGATCAGTAGGGAGGTAGAGAACTTTTCCAGCTGGGGTGGTCAAGGAGAGGCTTCATGGAGGAGGTAAGACATGAGTTGAACCCTCAAACATGAGGCAAGTCTTGTCAGAACATACGACAGTTTTAAGTGCTTCCAATAATTAGATCATTCCTCCCTAGTTGAAGTGTGTGTGTATGTATGTGTGTGTATGTACATAAGTAGGTAGAAGTTGGGGTGTAGGGTTTCTGATATATTTGTTTTAAAGCAAACCTAATTAAATTAGCATCCACAAACTGAAAATTGAGAAACAATCTTTCATGAAGCTAATTTATCCACTTAAAATTACACTCCTGGTTGTGGGTGTGCACATACACAAATACACACACACACACACACACACACCACCACCACCACCATCATGAACAACAACAACAACCACACACACCTTCCAACAAACACCACCAACAGTACAAAATGAAGAGTGCTGATTCTAAAAGAATCTTTGAAGGTTTTTTGAGCTGAATCATAATCAGGAAATTTCTGTTTTCAACTAGAGAGTGTACCCAGAGAGAAAACAAGGAGCCCTGGAGTTTTAGATGGTGCACATTTTGTCACTCTGATATGGCTGAATTTGCTTTTGATAAGGAAATTTTGAGGACATGGATGGGAGAAGCAGACAGTCATTCCTCGAACTGATCCGTCTAATAATCACAAGTGCTTCTTTCTGTTTAAAACCCAGAAGGGTAGCTGACATCTTTTATCAAAAAGACAGACAATTCTTATCCCCTGACAATTCCAGATTATGGATCCCAGGAGGCTCTCCTTACATTGGTATTTTATCGCTGGAATCACAGCAACAACGGCTGTTTATTTTCTGAACCTCTGCGTAGTTTTCAAGGTGTTGCCGGCAGGACCTGGGCTGACATTGACATGTGCTGTTGTCACATTGCTAGATCTGAAGGAAAAACATGAGATAAATAAATATCTGTGTTGTCTTGGATCTCTTTTTGCCATTGCAGGTACCCGAGGCACTGGCACTCACTAATTCATAGCTCTTCTCTAGTGGGTGAGCTCTTGTTCTTTTTTATCTTATGTAGAAGTGGAAGATGGCCCATCAAGGAAGGTGGAGAACTTCAGTCTGGCCAACTGGCATGGCATTTGGACATATTTTGTTTTTATTTCTTTTCTGAGAGCAACTAACTGGAATACTTTCAGGCTAGTGGGCAAGGGAGAAATCTTTTGGGCTCAAGGATTATTTCAGGTTCGTAGAATTCTGAGTCAGAAGGAGCTCATTCTATTCTAAGCTCTTCATTTTACAAATAAGGAAATTGAGTTCCAAAGAGAAGATATAACTTGACCAAATACATAATAAGGAGCAGCACCAGAATTCAAACCTAGCCTCTGAGGGCAAATTCTATGCTCTGCTCCACCATACTACCTTCCATCCATCAAATTGCAGTTCTTCAATGTGCTTGTTTTTCTTGTTGGAAGAGTGGGAAAAGTATATATACTTGAAAGTAACAATACCTGGGTAGCTGTGGAAAAGTGATTTTTAACTCTCTGGATTTCAGTTACCTCATCTGTCAAATGATTAATCCTAAATCCTCACAACAGTGTTGTGAGGGTCAATTGGGAGAATGTAAAAGCTCCACAAACTCTAAAAAATATGTAAATATTGGGGATTGTTGTTATTGCTTTCCACCTTCCTCCCCTTTCCCTTGCATCTCCATCAGAGTCAGTTTACTCTTCTTACTACCTTTCTTCCATTTCCTTATTCATTTCTGTCCTTCTGTCTTGACTCATTCAGGCTCTCTCATCAACTTGTGTCACAATCCTTTAAACTTAATTCAAGTTACATTTCCTCTAGAAAACCTTCAAGACTATTCTGACTCTTGCTAATCTCTTCCTTCTTTGTATTTTATAGTGCATGCATCATCCATATCCCCCAGTATAAGAATTTAACAATGTTCCTGTCTTAATTATCTTAGGAGCTACTAAGATGGTACAGTGGATAGAGTCTTGGACCTACCTGGATCTGATTTCAAATCCTACCTTAGATAGTTACTGGCTGTGTGACCCTGGGCAAGTCAAGTCATTTAAAACTATCTGCCTCAGTTTCTTCATCTGTAAAATGGGGATAGTTCCCAGGGTTGTTGTGAAGATCAAATGAGATATTTGTAAAAATACTTTTTAAGCCTTAAATTGCTACAAAAATTTTGTTGTTGTTGTTGTTGAGCAATTCCAGTTTTGTCCAACTCTTTGTGACTGTATTTGGGATTTTCTTGGTAAAGACAATAGAGCAGTTTGTCATTTCCTTTTCCACCTCATTTTACTGATAAGGAAACTGAGACAAATAGGATTAAGTGGCTTGTCCTGGGTCATACAACTAATAAAGATCTGAGGCTGTATATGAACTCATGAAGATGAGTGTGAGTGTATTGAATTGGACAAATTCAAGAGATATTGTGAAAGTAGAGATGACAAGTTTTGGCAATAGATTTGATATGTAGGTGAGAGTGAGATAAAATGTGTTATAAAACTTCAACTACTGAAAGGATAGTGGTACCTTCAATAGTAATGGGAATTTCAGAAAAGGATTGGATTTTGAGAGAAAAAGATCAGTTTTAGATACGTTAACATTGAGATGACTATGAGACATCCAATTTAATGTTTCTAATAGTTGACGATGCAAGATTGTAACTCAGAAGAGAGAACTCTGGGAATCATGAGTATAGAGATGAAAATTGAACCAATGAGAACTAATGGAAAAAAGATTACAAAATGAAAGCATGTAGAGAAAAATAAGAAGAGGACCCTGGAAAAAAATTTTATTAGACACAGTTGGGAAAGTGATATGATATAGAAAAGAGACTGAGGAGTCATCATACATGTAGGAGAATTAAGAGCATGTAGAGCCATGAAAACTCAGAAAGGAGGACTAAGCAGGAGAAGAGGGTAACAGATAGTGTCAAAATCTAAAAGGGAGTCAAAAAGAATGGGGATTGAGAAAAGCTAATTATATTTGGTAATTAAGGATCATTGGTAACTCTGAGGGTAGTAGTTTCAATTGAATGATGAAGTGGGAAATGAGATTACCGAGAGTGAGAAAAGAAATAGAAACATGGATTATAGACTGTCCTCTCAAGGAGTTGAGCCACAGAGAAGAGATATAGGATAAATTGCAAAAATGGTAGGATTGAGTTATGGTTTTTTAAAGATGGAGATATATAGATGTGTTTACTGTTTCATGGAAGGAAACAGCAAATAGGGAGAGATTTAGGATTATTGAGAAAATGGGGATGATTGAGGGAGTAATCTGTTAAAGGAGATAGGAGAAAGTGAGATTAATGATACACAAAGAGGGGGTTGGCTTTTGTGAGAAGAACTACTTCTTCATCAGAGAATATAGTAAAGAAGGAGATAATGATAGATGATGGTTGTGAAAGAAGGAAGAAAAAGGGAATTTATGGAGAATGTCATATAATTTTTTTAGTAAGAGACTAGGAATGAGGTAGAGTAGAATTCTTGAGGATAGAAGAATAAAGTTTGGAACATCCTTTAGAGTGGGATTGAGATTCAGTTGTGGGAAAAATACAGGAATTTCCTTGCTTTAGGGAGGGTATAGTTGAATTGGAGAACATAAATTTTAAGTAGACCCCACTGGCTGTTGTGTGATTTTCTGCAGTTCCATTGAGTAGTACATGAGCAAGAGGTAGATGATAGGAAGAATCTAGGATTGGGGCAGTACATGGGCAGTGATAGAACAAGAGAGCAAGAGATTCAAGAGCATCAGAGAGTATAGAATTAAATTGGTTGAAAAAGAGGCAGAAATTAGGAACAGAGAAAAGTAAAGACTAAGTAGGGGTGATGGCCTTGATGGATTTTAGGTTATGGTGAGACCAAACAATAAGTTTAGAAGAAGTGCATAGGGAAAGATGGAATAATGGGAGGTTATAATCAGATAAAAGAATTTCAGAGATTTTGTTCACAGAAATGGGATTAACATGAATCTTGGTAAGATAGAATATGACCATCTCCATATGTAAATGTGGCAGAGTGGCAGAGTAGCTCATGGACACTGAAGAACATTGAAGAATTGGTAGCATAGATTGTTTGAAAGAATAACAACATGAGTGTTAAAATCACTTTATTTGAGCGTGAAAGGAAAACTGAGCCAGGTATTGATCTTCTAGAGAAAAGAAAGAGATTCTGGAGATGATTTAAACTAGCCACCAGTATCTAGCCAAACAAGCCTACTCACTTGATGTTTTCTTGTTTGTCAAGAACTGGCCTCCATGCTTAGAATGCCCTTCCTTTTCATCTCTGTCTCTAAGAATAACTTTCCTCATGGCTTAGTTCATAGGTCAATTACTATAGAAAACTTTTTCTGATGCCCATGGTTATTCATGCTCTCTTTTTCCAAAAGTTATCATTTATGTGCTTATTTGTTCACGTATTGTATCCTTCTAATATAATGTATGTTCTTTGAGGAAAGGTACTAGTTTTTTGTTTTGTCTTTATCCTCAGCACTTTCCACAGTACCTTGCTTGTAGTAGGTATTTAACAAAATGCTTATCAGATTGAATTGAGTTGAAATGGCATTGTCTGCTCAGCCTTCTTAAGATATAACAATTAAAAATGTCTTTTGTAGATTTATTATGTAAATTGTTTTATATATTGAACTAAAATTCAAATTGAGATTTTTCAAGATACTCTACAATTTCACCCCACCTTACCTGCTCAACTATTCCCCATGATCTCGCCCACTCGAATAAATGGCCTGAAATCAACTTCTCCTGAAGACTACAAGTTACAAAGATCTAGCAGTCAACTCTCTGTTGAGGAAAATGTGATGATATAGATTTGGGTCGATGGAAATTCTAAACCTGTTACTGGAATGTGGAAAGAATGTGGGAGTGTAATTTGGATAAGCACTTTGTGTTCAAATTGAAAATTGCTTTTTCTATAGATTCTCATATTGGGTCTGAGTGCCTTTTACAGACTTGAATTGTATTGAATTGGTTAAATAACAGGCAGAAATTAGAAACAGAGAGAACTAAAGCCAAAGTAGGGGTATGGACTGCAAGATTTTTGAGTGGTGGATGCCTTATAGGTCATGGTAAGACCAATTGGTTTGGAAGAAGTGCTTAGGAAGAGATGGAATGATGGGAGGTTATTATCAAATACAAGAATTTCAGAGTAACTCAGAAAGTTAGAATTTCAAAAATTCAGTTCCAAAATAGACAATAAAATGCTATTTGAGTTCAGTTTTGGATTTAAACATCCACTGGAGAAAGTGACTCATGCTGTGAATTTTCCTTATAGGATAGTGAGAAAGACAAAGTGAGTCACTTTGCCACTCTGGGACTGAATAACAAAGTATAGTGGGAAAGGGGAAGCTTGGAGAAAGTTTAAGCTTTCAATTTCACAAAAAGAACAACACATAGAAGGTTGTTAGTCAATATGTCATAAATTGAACAGAGGCAGAGACAGAGATTTAGACTAGGTGAACTTCTGAGGTGCTCTCTGATATATATTTTCAAGTAGATATTTGGGATTTTGGCCCTGTTGAATAGGCAAAATTGTAAGATATACAAGAAATTGATGCATATGTAATTTTAAAAAATAGTTTTAAACTTAAATACAAAATGAGAAAAAAGAACATTTCCATATGCACAGCAGAACATAGGGGATTCAGTATAAATCTGTAAATATTCATTTCAGACTATTTACATAATAAATACTATTGTATTTATTATGTATTGTTCTCAAAGCTACATAGTCTTTCTTTGCTTTCTCCTAAGTTTATTTTTAATTTTGTTTCTCCTTTCTTCCTCCACCTTAGGTAAGGCTACAATTAAACATTAATATATATGTACATACATAATATATATACACATACACATATACATAGATATAAGATCATCCTATATATACTTCTATATGTCAATTATTTCTCTGTATGTGGATAGCATCGGCTAAGTCTTTATAGCTCATCATTTCTTATAGTATAGTATTATTTCATCATAATCACATACAATTTCTTAAGCCATTCCCCAATTTAGAGGGCATCTATCATTTTAGCTAATCTGATAGGTGTAAAATATTTTAAAGTTGTTTTAATTTGAATTTGTCAGATACAAGGTTACTAAATTTATTTGCTACTGTAAATTGTAATTCTACTCTGTTCCATTTATCTACTGTTCTGTTTCTTAGCTAGTAGTAGGTAGTTTTGATAATTACTTCCTTTTAATATAGTTTAAGATCTGGTACTAACCCTCCTTCCTTTATACTCTACCTCCTTCCCCTCTCCCCCATTTCCTGTGGTTTTTTTTGATTTTTGTTCTTCCAAATGAATTTTGTTATTATTTTCTAATTCATAAAAGATTTTTGTAATTTAATTGGGATTGTACTGAATATATAAATTGGTTTAAATAAAATTGTCATTTTTATTATGTTGTCTCTGTTTATCCATGATCAATTAATATTTCTCCAATTATTTAAATCTGATTGTATTTCTATAATTTTGTTTATATAATTCTTGGGTTTGTTTTGGCAGGTGTACTCCCAGATATTTTATATTGACTAGAGTTATTTTAAATGGGACATCTCTTACTACCTCTTCTTGCAGGATTTTGTTTGTGATATATAGGAATGCTGATGATTTATATAGATTTATTTTATATCCTGCTATTTTGCTAAAATTACTAATTGTTTCAACTAATTTTTAGTTGGATTTTTTTTGGGATTTTCCAAATATATTTTCATATATTTGAAAAAAAGATAGTTTTGTTACCTCATTCCGTATTATGATTCTATTTCTTTTTTCCTCTTATTGCTATGATTGAATTTCCAATGCGATTTTGAATAGTATTGGTGATGGTGGGCATCTTTGTTTCACACCAGATATTTCTGGAAAGGCTTCTAGCTTACCTCCATTATAAATAATGCTAGATAAAAGTTTTAGACAAATGCTTTTTATCAATTTAAGGAAAAATCCAATAATACTTATACTTTCAAGTATTTTAATAGAAGTGATTGTTGTACTTTATCAAAAACTTTTTCTGTATCTATTAATAGAATAATATAATTTAAAAATTTTTGCTATTGATGTAATCAATTATATTAATAAATTATCCTTATGTTAAACTATGCCTACATTCTTTTTATAAATTTCACTTCATTATAATGTATAAACTTTGTTATATATTATTATAATCTTTCAGCTAGCATTTTATTTAGGATCTTTGCATTCATAATCATTAATAAAGCTGGTCTATAATTTTCTTTCTTTGTTTTTAGTCTTCCTAGTTTAGTTATCAAAATCATATTTGTTTCATAAAAGGAGTTTGTGGGGCAACAATGTGGCAGAATAGCTAGACCACCAACCCTGATGTCAGGAGTTCAAAACTGACATTTACTAGCTGTATGACCCTGGAGGCAAGTCACTTAACCCCATTACCACACTTAAACAAACAAACAAATAAAAGAAGTTTGGGTAGAAACCCTTTTTTGCCTGTTATTCCATTTAATTTATTTAATAAAAATAATTATTTGGTATCTAATATGGAAATATTTAATACTTCAAATAATTTATTTAATATCATTGATCTTTAAATGTTTTATAGATTTATATGTAGTTTTGATTTCTTCATTGGAAAACTGCCTGTTCATATCTTTTAATAAAATTGTTTTTAAATAGCCCCATTTTATCCCAAAGAGTGTTTCCCATTTGACTTGTGTGTGGAATTAACATTGGAAGGAGTGTTACATGACAAGACAGAACAACTAGCAAGACCAGTTTAAAAAAAAAAAAGCCCATAGGTTGTACCTCACATATCTGAATTTCTGCTAAGCTAAGTCTAACCTTCTTGAAAGTTAATTTGTTTTTAGATGACACTTAGAATCCAAACATTCATCTCCTATGACAGCATATGTATAATAAAGTGCTTTGGATTTCTTACTATTCAAGCTCCCATGATAACTTACTTGTAGTAAGTTCCCTCAGGCTTTTGCTCTCTGAGCTTGATCTCAGAGAGTTCATATTGCCTTTCCCAGACAATATATTTATTTCTTAATCACAATTAATTTTATTATTTTGGCATAATTAATTTTAATGTAGTTATTTTTCAAAGTCTTAACTGAGAAAATGACTGACAATGGGAAGTATGGAAGGCATCTTTGAACAAATGGTTTTTAAGCAGTTTGTGTGCTGGACACTCTTTTCTTCTCTCTATATTACTTCACTTGGTAATTTCATCATGGATTTAATTATGATCTCTATACTGATGATTTCCAACCCTACCTATGCTGCTCTATCAATCTTTCTGCTGAACTCCAGTCACATTTTCAACTGCCTTTCAAACACCACAAACTGGATGTCCAGTCAACATCTTAAATTCAACATGTCCAAGACTGAAGCCATATTTCTCTCAAACTTTCTCCATCTCCTATTTTCCCTATTACTATAGAAGGTAACATCATCCTCCCAGTCTCTCTGACTCCCAATCTAGGAGTCATCCTTGACTCCTCACTCTCTCTCATCATTACCCCCCTCCCATCCAAGCTGTTGTCAAGAACTATAGATTTCCACAGCATCTCTCACATACATCCCCTTCTCCTCTTGCCACCACTCTGGTGTAAGCTTTCATTACTTGACTCTTGTAGCTGGTTGATGGGTCTGATTGTCATGAGTTTCTCTTCACTCTAGCATCCTCCACTCTGTTGCCCCATTCAGTTGCCAATGTAATTTTCATCCAGTACAGGTCTGACCATTTTAAACTACTCTCACTCCTCCTCTCTCCCATATGGGGCCATTTTATAGCTTGACATGGTTTTATTGTTGTTTCTGTCTATATTATTTTAGGGTACATCCAAGGTATAACACAAGGTTGTTATTACCAAGAAGACAGAATAGAATTTGTATGAGAAAAGGCTGAGACCTACTTAGCCCCTGGTAATTCTGTCTTGTAGAGAGTCCCCAATTCAATAACAGAAGGTTGGGGAGGTGGTAGGGTGGGATAAAAGTAAAGAAAACATCAGTTCCCTATAGTCTAAGTCTAAAGAAACCTAATACTTCCAGGAACAGTCTTCAGTGTGTAGCCAGCCTCAGGTTCTTCTCTCTTTCATTCTTAACACTCTCTGCTTCATAGAACCATACAATAAACAATCATTTCCAAGATGGAGAAGGAAATGCCAATATAGAAAGAATTTGACCAAACTCATAGCTTGAAAAGTGTCCATTTGATCTTAAGGAGAATAAATACTGCCTTAAATTGATAAGAAGTCAATGTACTCATAATCATTCTGTCTCTTAACTGGGCACAGTCCAGAAGAACCTGTACCTCCTAAGGCACAGAGGGTTAAAAGATTATCCTGGCTTCATTTTTACATCTCTGAAGACATCTAACAGGCGAGCCAACTTAGCTGAAGCAGCAAGGCACATTGAGAGCAACATGAGATGGCATGTGCCAGGCAAGTCAAGTCATTGTCATCGGCTCAATCACTATTTTCCCTCAGGCTCTGATGAATGAAGATAGATAGGATCCTGATTCCAAGTACCTTGGGGAAAAGTAGTTCCATTTCCCTCTCCTCCATTATGGTGGAGAAGAGATTTTACTACCATCACTATCAGCTACTACCATTAGTCACTAAAAGCCCTGGGAATGACAGTCCCTCCTCTCCATCTAATCACTCATCCTGCTTCCAGCTCAGCACCTATAACCATCATTCTGGAAAGCCTCTCTCCCCTCTCATGTGACTTGGAGGCTATAGCTATAGTTACCGAAGACCCAGAAAATAAAGTTCTTGTCACCAAAGTCCCAGGCACTTTCAAATAATTCAATATCAGAAGCATAATTATGAGTAGAAATTACATTAAAGAAGGTATATTGCTACTGCACTCTAAGGACCAGAGGATATTTCTTCTGAAGCTGAAATCTGTAGATAGTTTCTTCCCCATCTTCCTACCATCATGTAGGAATGTGAGATCTCCATCCATACTATTCTGTATGATTTTGTATTTACTTATTTGTGTATGCATTCTTTCTTCTCCAACTCTATGCTCTCAGTCAAATCAATCAATCAGAATTTATTAAGTGCCTATTGTGTGCCAGGCATTAAGCTACTTGAAGGAAGCTACTATCACTTTGTAGTTTGTATATCCGGTACCTACAACAGTTCCTGGAACATATAGTTGCTCAGTAAATGATTATTTAGTTGAATTGAACACAGGGCTGCTCCTGTTTGTAGAAAGCACTTTCCCAGGACTTGGAGCACTATTTTTTTCTGCCCATTTCTTTTTTTAATAATAGCTTTTTATTTTCAAATTATATGCAAAGATAGTTTTCAACATCCGCCCTTGCAAAGCCTTGTGGAGTACTATTCTTTAGGGACTGCACTGAACATGGTTGGGCCAGACAATACATTCTCTGCTTCTCTAGGGAACTTTCTTAAGGACCTGTGTTATGTTAGAGTCTAAGAGGAAACAGAGGGTATTCGGTTGTGTGTGTGTGTGTGTGTGTGTGTGTGTGTGTGTGTGTTTGTGAGAGAGAGAGACAGAGAGACACACAGAGAGAGAGAGAGAGAGAGAGAGACAGAGAGACAGGGAGACAGAGACAGAGACAGAGACAGAGAGACAGATATACTTGGACCTGGGAATGAAAGTGCTCAAGGACTGAGATGAGAGGACGAAGGGGAACTCCATGACATTTTCATTCTTTGGTTCTGCAGTCATAATAATCCCTGACATTTCTCCAGAATTACAGAAGTGTTTGCAAAACACTTCATGTATATTTTATTATTGGTGTCTCACCACAGCCTTGGGAGATAGGGGTGAATGTATTAGTTGTACACCTGAGGAAACTGAGGCTCAGATTCAGTGACTAGCCTAAGATCACAGAGCTTTTAGATGTCAGAGGCAGAATTCCAACCCATATCTTCTTGATTCCAGGTCTAGCACTCTAATGCACTATGCTACCCAGTCTTTGTTTTGTCCATCTATCTCCTGTCAGAGTAGGTTCCTTTCAATCCTGTAACTGTTTCTTTCCTTCTTTGTCCCATTGTTCCCTAGAATGAAGGACATTTATATTTCTGACATTTATATGGCACTTGCTCCATAGTAGCCCAGTAGGATACACTCCCATTTTACAGAAAATGGAACTGAAACTCAGAGGGATAAAGTGACTTGCCCTGACCCAGACCCAGAATATTCTGTCCCCTCACCTCCACCTCTTGATTTCCTGGCATTTCTTCAAGACCCATTTCCAGACCCATCTTTTTCAAAAGGCCTTTCCTAGTACTCCTCTTTTCCAATGACCTTCCATCTACTCTGTGTACATCTTGTACATAATTAATTATTTACATATTGTCTTCCCAATTAGAGTAACGGTCCTTGATCACAGAGAATATTGGTTTTGACCTTTTTTGTATCCCTGGCCCTTAGTGTAGTCCCTTTCATATTAAGCACTTGATATGACCCACATGGTCACATAACTAATAAATGGCAGAGTTGGGATTTGAATCTCAGACTTCTCTAAACCATATCTCTTTCCATCACACTATAGATAGAAAGAGAAAAATCAAAGTTAAACTTGCAGAGTCTTAAATGGGCCCATAAAACTGTATTCGCCCTCTTGTTATGGGGCCAAGAGAGTCATGTGTTTTAGTGTGTCTAAAGAGGTGAGGGGAGAAGGTTTATAGTGTTTCTGAGTGTCTTTTGTGTCAACTGGAGATTGATTTTACCTGCCTTTGGAAAAGGGGTAATCCTGGTAGGGGTTCTACACCCAATTTCCTTTATTTATGGACAGATTCACCCACTACAGGTCCAGGAGTGGGATGTCAAGGAAGCATCTCCATGCAGGCATTGTGGTGTCTGGCTCGTGGGAGACAGCTAGATAGCATTGTATTTATTGATGAGTAGATGATGGCTTTACCTTTCTTTGGTTTCATAGAATAAGGCTTTGGGTTTTTCCGGTTTCATGCCATCTACGTATTGGGAGGGCAGAGACTGTTGCCCTGCTTTTCCTATCTCTTGCCATTTGGACCAGATGCTGGGTAGGTACCAATATTAGACAAATACATTTGAAGTGAAATGAGAACTGGAATAAGATAGTTTGTGCTTAATAGGACTTCCTGAACTGAATGAAAAAACTTGGTCTAGTTGTGGGGGTGGTAAAGGAAGCTGTGGGAGAGGCTTCAGGAGAAGGGATAGTGAGGGGGAGGAAATGATGGTTCCCACTGATGGAGAAACAAAGGTTCTGGGCCAGGGCAGGTTAAAGGGGAGGTGAGGGGTAAGGTGGGGGAGGAGGTTGAGCTGTGAATTAAAACAATGGGATAGTAAAGCCAGGATGTCATTCCAAGGTAGAAGTTGGCAACATCCCAGCATTGTCCATCGTGAGTGGCAGTCTGTGCCATGATGGGTGGAGACAAGGATTAGAGACAGCCCTGGAAATTGCCTGAGGATTATGGGTGGGCATCAACTAGAACTCGGGTCATTTCTGGGTCGTGGCTGATTCTTTAGTGTAACATCTGGCTCTTCCAGGATCCTGTATTACTCAGAGGAGTTTGGGACAAAAAAGATGATGACCCCTAGCCCTGAGTAATCATATCTTATAATGTGGTAGAAAGTGCCCTTCTTGGAGAGCTATGGAAGCAGAGGGTTTGGGTTCAAATGGCTCTTCTGTCACTACCCATCAACAATATTACATCACTTGACCTCCTCTGGCCTTTCTCAATTGTTTATTGTCTAATTATTAGATTAGATGTTTTCTGAGGTCTCTTCATCTATGATGAGGATCATCATAGTCTCTCCTCTCTGGGCTGACTTCAGGGATCATGAGAGTAGCTCTGCTGTTCTGTTAAGGTTTGCATTTTTCACTTATAGGTTGTAACCTATTTGTAATTAATTGTAATTAATATTCACTATTCATTTCAGAGCAGAATTCAGTAAAATGTCAATAAACTCTGGCCAAATCCAGGAAGGGCTAGTTACTGACATACCAGAGGGCCTTCCTCTGGAGGTGGGATATTCTATGAGATCCTGTAATGCTCCACCATATTTTATAGAAATCATGGTAATCAGTCACCTTCCTGAGAATCTTCTGGAAGGATTGGTTAGAGACACTGGACTAGAATTCAAGATCTCCTAGGGGACAACATTCTGTGACCTTTGACACAGAACATTTCACTTTTTCCAAATCTTTGTGTCCCATCTTTAAAATGGGTATATTTATACCACTTAGTTCACAGGGAAGTTGTGAGAGAGACATTTTTCGATTTTTGTTTCATATTGTTTTTGCCCAGATCTTTGATTTCATCGGCATAGGGGGCTCCCAGCAAAGGAGACTCAGTGTACCAGTGGCATCTGCTGTGCAACTGAAAATCTTAGTAAGTTGTTTGATGGAGGAAAAGGTTAGGTGACTTAACTAGGATCACACAGACAGCATATGGCAGAGATAAAATCTGAACCCAGACTTCCTGATTCTGAGGCCAGCACTTTATCTACTTAAAAAATATTAAAAGTTGAGGGCAGCTAGTTGGTGTTGTGGATGGATCACCAGCCCTGAAGTCAGGAGGACCTGAGTTCAAATCTGGCATCAGACATATAATACTTCTTGGCTGTGTGACCCTGGGCAAGTCACTTAACTCCAATTGCCTCAGCAAAAATAAATAAATAAAATTAAAATTTATTTATTTAAAATTAATTTAAATTGGCACAGTGGATAGAGCACCAGCCCGGAAGTCAGGAGGACCTGAGTTCAAATCTGGTCTCAGACACTTAACATTCCCTAGCTGTGTGACCTTGAGCAAGTCACTTAACCCCAATTGCCTCAGCAAAAATAAAATAAAATAAAATAAATTTAATTTAATTTAATTAAAATTAATTTAAAATTAAAATTTAATTCTCTACTTAAGGGACAGCTCTCTGGGAGAGGGAAGAAGGAGACAAATGGTAGGAAATATATATAACATAAAAACAAAAGATACTAATAATTTTTTTAATTGGAAAAGCATCCTGTTTATATTATTTGCAGTTTCCATTACAATCTTTTTCTGTTTTATTTT
Organism: Myrmecobius fasciatus; assembly: GCA_023553655.1. Taxonomy (NCBI): domain Eukaryota; kingdom Metazoa; phylum Chordata; class Mammalia; order Dasyuromorphia; family Myrmecobiidae; genus Myrmecobius; species Myrmecobius fasciatus. The sequence goes on along the minus strand of JAJPUD010000381.1, from coordinate 456,072 downwards.
ATGGAAATGTTCATTTTATTTAGGAAATTGTTAAAGTCAGTATTAAAAAATAAAAATATGCAACATGCTGCCTCTCTTTGTAAATTTTAAGATTGTTGTAAAAATGGGAGTTATTACATTATTCCTGGCTTTTTTGTGCCTTTGGCTAAGTGTGGCCTCTGTCTGGACTTCTGTTTTCTCCTCTGTAAAGTGAAGTGTTTGTATTAAACTAAGAGCCTTTCTAGGTCTGAGAGTCTGACTCTGTGATTCTCAGGATGATATGTAATGAGTTTCAGAATCAGACCTAGTGAAGTTAGGATTGTTGAGAATGTTTGTGGGCTGGGAGACTTTTCACAACAACCAGAGATTGTTATCAACAAATATGTCTAGTATGAGGATACATCATACTTGGACACTTTTACATTACTTTGCCAGGGGTGGTTTGGGGGCCGAGGTTTCTAGGATGAACCCTCTTCCCAAAGGCAGATGAATTGGGTCATGACCTTGAACCTATTCACTCTAAGTTACTCATAGGAGGCAGTAGAAACCAGAATGTGTAGGAGATAAACTAGGAAAACATTGAAGACTGAGAACAATTAGCATCTTCTCTTGAACTCCAGATTGGGCAAGACACCACCGGTGTGGTGTGTCACTTGGGAGGAGAATGTATCTCTAATAATGATTAAAGGGGATAGAAGGCAGGTGCATGTTGAGATTGAAGATGTTCTCCTTTAGAAGTGGAAGAGAAGAGGCAGCTAGGTGGCATAGTAGATAGAGCACCAACCCTGAAGTCAGGAGGACCTGAGTTCAAATCTGGTCTCAGACACTTAACATTCCCTAGCTGTGTGACCCTGGGCAAGTCACTTAACCCCAATTGCCTCAGCAAAAAGCAAAAAAAGAAGTGGAAGAGAAGGACCAAAGAGCTTTTTTCTTCTGAGGGTGACCCAAAGAATGGGGAAACATATGCCACAGAATTTTCAGCCTAAAAATGATACTTTACCAATAATTGTTAAAGCTAAACCTGCCTTAACACTCAGCACCAACTACCATTTCTTCCCTGATCTAAATGGAGAGACCAAAAGGGCTACTGTCCTCCTGAGAATGGGAATGTCCCATCTCTATCATGATGGCTTTTGTCTTTGCTGTAGGTTTTATACTTAAGCTGCTTCCTCTTCCTTCTCCAAACAGTCACTGAGTCTGGGTTCATTGCTGGGTGTGTATATAGGGGTGTGTGGGGGGAGACAGAGAAACAAAGGGCGACGAGTTATAGAAGCTCGGCTAGCACTACCAGTAGAGTCTTGCATGGAGAGGTGGAGGCAGTAGATGAGTGGTTTGCTCCCCATTATTTATTATGTTAAAATTCAGAGTTACCTTAGTTGTAATTTTCCTGTTGTTAGGACCATAAATCAATTTGGGTGACGCTCTACCTCCCTGGCTTGCTCATTCCTGGCCTGTAAGCATTGAAATAGCTTGCAAGTTCACCGCCAAGTTTTAAGACTGCCCTCCTGATCCTGGGAGGATGACAGTTTGTAGGGAGGAGGTGATTTATAGGCTCTGTTTTGTGGGTTTAATTGGGAATTTACACGATCATTTGTGGCTATATGATTACCTTGGAATATCTTAAGGGAGATCTGGAGCAGCTGTTTGTGCAGCCCCTGGAGTACATACCAAACCTCCTTAGCTGTCTTCTGAGTTGCTTCACTTCTGTGTGGGGTTTGAGAAGTGGTTTGATCTTCCCCCCAAAGGCTAAAGGTCAAATGACTCATAAATGGAAGAAGAATGATTTTTTTTTACCCTGGAACTTGGGTTGCTGCCATGAGCTTGTCTGAGGAGCCAGGAGTCTGGGACTGTGGTCCTGATGAGCTGAGCTGGCCCTGAGCTCAGCTGGCATCATCCAGGGCCTCTGACCTCTGGCTGAAGAAAAGCCCCAAAGCTCTGAAAAAACCATAGGGTTACAGAAGTGGAGACTTAGAACTGGAAGGGACGGCCACGTCCCTCTAGTCGGAACATCTTATTTTACAGATGAGGAAGCAGAGGCCCAAGTAGGTTAAATGATTTGTCTGGTGCCCACTGGGGCTAAACAGCCATCAGCCCTTAGAAACTGGAGCTTACATGTAAACACAGGAGTTGGTGTGGGGTGAACCTGAGAGGGAACAGAAAGGGGAAGAGGAGATTAAACATCTTATGATTATTTCATTCCCCCTTCCCCAGTAGCTAGGTTATTCCTTAGAAGGTGTGAAAAGCTAGCTCTGAGAATTGAATTATTTACCCTGACTGTATTTACTTTTAACCTCCAGCTCCTAAGTCAATATCAATTTTTCCCCACTTAGGTCCCTTGGCTCCCATAGACAGGCAGTTTTGCACAACGTGATTTTTCCAGTATTGGGGCAGTGTTAATTTCAAGTGTATCAGGGGAATAAATTACCTTGGCAGACAGAGCAAGATGAAGGAGACGCCTATTGTGGAGGCCCATGTATTTGTTTTTGCTTGGCATTAGGTGCCTCCCCCCAGCGCTCTGCCTGGCATTGTCAGGCTAATCAGCAACAGAGAGTTCTTTCAAACTCCCCAGCTCTCCCCATTCCCGCCCCTGCTGTTGCTTCAGGTGCTGCCCAAACTGCTTATTGTGTGAGAAGATTTTTGAATAATCACCGACAACCATCTGGGCTTCAGAACAGAATATGACTAAACTCGTAACTCCTCTTTATCTGCTCCCAGATCACTCCAGCAAGTCTCTGAAGAGGCCTCCAGTCTGATGAGAGTGCCAGGCTAAAGAGGGCTTGGGGAGCTTTGAGCTGCACTTTTGAAATATGTTTTCTCAGTAATATTTGCAATGGCGTTGTTGTGGAGCCATTTTTCATTCATGTCTGATTCTTCACGCTCCCGTTTGATTTTCTTGGCAAAGGTTATGGAGTGGTTTGCCATTGCCTTCTCCAGTTCCTTGTCCAGATGAGGAAACTGAGGCAGACAGGATTAAGTGACTTGCCCCGAGTCACACAGCTAGTGTCTGAGGCCAGATTTGAACTCAGGAAGATGAGTCTGCCTGATTCCAGGCTTGGCCCTCTCACCAATTTGCCAAATGGCATACTGGTGGATAATGAGCCAGTATCTGAATTCTATCTGCAATATCTGAATTCTAATCCTACCTCTGCACATACAGACACAATAACAATATGAACAGCCACATGTTTCAGTTGGAACATTGTGGGACAATCATTTAACATCTCAATGCTCGAGGCCATTGGTGTCAAACTAAAATACAAATAGATTTCAGCTGGCTACATAGTGATTTAGAAAATAATAAATTAACATCATCTATGCCTGATTGTATATTTATTTATTTATTTTGTTAAGCACTTCCCAATTACATTTTAACTGGTTGGGATCTATCCACAATCCTTGAGTTTGATACCTCTGTTTTAGGCAACTCTCTAGAACAGACTTTCCTAAATTAGTGAAGCTTTAGGGGTAGGAAAAGCTTGATAAAGGGGTTAGAAGAATATTTGGTAAATAACCATATTGTCCTATTGAAATATTGCAGAGATTCCAAATTGATTTTTAATCAACAAGATTTCAAAGAGTTTGATTTATTTTTGGAGAAGAAAGATTAGCCAGCTAATCTATTTTATTTCTTATATGTATATGCATAGTAAACTTTAGAATTTATTCCCTTTCATTTTAAGGATATAGGAAGATTGACTGAAAAGCCAGAGGAAGATAGGGACTAAAAACATGGTTTACTCTCTTTCCTTTAGAATGCATTGGCAGAAGGAGTGTTCTCATCTGGAATGTTCTTACACCAATAAAATCATAGGCTCATTCCTCATCCCTATTTACAATTAGATGTCATTGGGAGATAAGACCAACAGCATCTTTTCTGTTCTGCAACTGTGAACATGATTGAGATGGCAGATACTGAAGGCAAGGAGTTGCCTTGTTCAGGCTTCTCTGCCTTCACTGAGGTCACAGAACACAATTTTCTTGTCAAACAACATTTTGCATCTCCATGAATAATCATGTCAATCAGTCTATAATTAATGATGCTAATAGGGCTCCTTTTAGTTTTATTGCTGTTACTACTGATCCTCCCTGATCCTCCTTAGGAAGAATGTCCTACAATTAGTAGCTAACATTGGGTGATCTCTTCACTCCTATGGAGTTTCCACAGCTGTTTGTCTTCGGTCAGGTTAGTTTGAGAAAGAATTTGGCTTTCGTAATTTACCCATCCCTTAGCCTCAAGAACCTTCTATATCCTTCCATGGAACTCGTTGCCAGTCTTTTAAGATGTGAAGTCAGCATCTGTTCTCGATACTGCTTCTCATCTCCTGTTTTATTCTCTCTCTCTCCCCCAAAAGTTTCTTATCCATTATCCCTAGAAGAAGGGTTTTGGGACCTGTTGCTGAGGTGTTTTTCAGTCACGTTCACTCTTTATAACCCCTTGTGGGGCTTTCCTTGGCAAGAATACTTAAGTGGTTTACCTTTTCCTTCTCCAGACCATTTTACAGTTGAGGAAACTGAGGCAAACAGTTAAGTGACTAGCCCAGGGTCACATAGCTAGTAAATGTCTGGGGACAGATTTTGAACTGGACAGATTCATCTTCCTGATTTCAGGTTCTATTCATTGCACCACTTTGCTGCGCTAGAAGGGTCCTTAGAAACAAATTACCAATAATTAACCAGTATCTGTTAATTTATGTTCTGTTCCCCTCTTTTGACACACATTGTAAATTGCAGAGGTGGCATTGGACCCCAAATCAGTTTTGATTTCAAACTCAGTATTCTTTCTAATATTACATATTGCCCCTTCTTCCTACAAACTCCTCAGGAAATAAAAAAGGAGGAGGGGGCTGCTTTAGGATCTAGCATTTATTAGTGATTGATGACTTTATTTTACAGATTGTTTACCATTCTACCACTGTCATCTTCTTCCCAGAGACAAGGATAGATTAAAGCTTAACTGATGAAATCAAGATGTCCCCTTCAGTATCAGGACTTGCTTTTGGCTCATAATAGAAGATAATTCTGGTGACCACAAGATGGATACCACTGGAATGAATGGTAACCATTTTAGGGAAGCATGGGAGCCTTTGCGAAAAGGGATAGCAAAGTAGTAGAAAGAGAGGGAGAGACACCAGAGGATCATAGATTTAGAGCTGAAAGGCGCCTTAGAGATCCTGTCTTCTAGGAGCACTTATTCTGAACCCACAAACCACTTGGCACTAAAAGAATAGCTTTCAGGGGTTCTATGCACTTACATGGGAAAAAAGTATATATTTCAATTTAATTACTTTCATTTGTAATCCAATGTATTTTATTTTATGCATTTAAAAAACATTCTGAGAAGGGAATCCATGGGATCCACAATAGCCGCCAAAGGGGTCCATAAACTCTTGACTCCATATCACCAGCAGGATCAAATATAAAATCCTCTCGACTTTAAAGCTTTTCATAAGCTGATCCCTCTTTACTTTTCTAAGCTTTTTTCACCATTATCCTTTCATGTATTCTGAGATCCAGTCATAGCGGTCTCAGAATTAGGGTAAACCACACTCCATCTCTCAGCTTTGAGCATTTTCACTTGCTGTCTCTCACACCTGACACTCTCCCTTCCTTATGTCTATCTTCTACCTTCTGTTCAAGTCTCCATTAAAGTCTCACTTTTTACAAGAAATATTTCCTGATCCCTTTCCTCTTGTTATTTTTTCTATTGTATTTTTTCTCTATGTATTTTTTTGTCCATATTTTCTTTTTTGCATTTGCCTCCCACATTAGATTATGAGCTCCTTGAGAGTATGGACTGTTGCCTTTTTTTGTGATGGCTAATACTTAGCACAGTGCCTGGCCTATGTTAGTTGTTTAATAAATGCCATTTGATTGACAGTGTATAAACTTGTTCTTAGCTTTCATTTTGAAAACTAAAATGCCTCCCTGGCCCTAATCCCTGAGTCTAATTACTCAGAACCTTGGGTACAAGAAGTATAGAAATAGCTTTTACAAATTCAGGAGTCATAAAATCATAGATTAAGAATTGTAAGGGATGTTGGAGATCAGGGAGTCCAAATTTTTAATTTAAAAACCAAGAAAAGGAATATAGAGAAAGCCAGAGAAATCTGTGCAGGGAGAGAAAGAAATCATCTGTCATTAGATACGGCACACCTAGACAGCTGTTGGAGGAAAGGGGTTTATTAGTACAATATTTTAGAGTGAGATTAGCATTAGTGATTTTATTGGGTATTCATAGGATCATAAAATATAGAGGTGAAAGGGAGTTCATATATTCCAATTTCATGATTTTAAGATTGAGAAAAATGAGGTCAAGAGAAAAGAATGCTATATAAATAGCAGGGATTTGAACTCACATCTCCTAACTCCAAATCCACTGCCCTTACCTCTTTACCAGGATAACATATTATTAAATGAACATATTAATGTTCATTCTCCTATCAGAGGAGAGACTGATCTCTCTGGAGACAAGAGTTATAGAAAACTGTGGTGTCACAGGTTTAAGTTTAGCCTGTCTCTTCTTTCACCTGCTGTGTGAATTTCAGCAAATCACTTTATATCTTGGGATTTCCTTTCTTTGTTTTTTAAATCAAAGTTTGAACTTGGAAGTCTGTAAGGTCCTTTATGGTTCTTAATCCATGATTTTATGGTTCCTGGATTTGTAAATGCTACCTCCATACTTCCTTTATATACTGTTACCCAAAATTCTGAGTAATTGGGCCCAGGTGTTAGAGGGATATATTTTCAAAAGAAAAAGTAAAATTAGAAGTTGCCTGGCTGGGATCTGATAGGACTGAGAAAGCTATCTTTCCAATTATGTCTCCTCTCTTAGATAGAAAGCTTCTTGAGGGCAAGGATTAGATCTTTTCTATTTCTTCTCTGCTCCTAAGAAATTTTGAAGGCTAACGTTGCAGAGTAGGAGCAATCTTAGAGAATCCTGGCCAGAAAGAAATTAAGAGCCCAGGGGTTCTAGATGATCTCTAAATAAATTAAAATAAAAATATAACTTTTAAAAATAAATTCAAGTTCATGGACTCCTTCAGATATGTCTGTCTACCTCAGGTTAAGAAATCCCCAATCTAGTCCAACTTCTTCATTTTGTGGGAGGGGATCAGGAACCATGATTAGATACTTTGTCCAAGGTTATATAGATAATAAGTAGCAGAGCTAAAATTCAAACCTTTAGACACAGTACTATTTCCATGTTATGATACTGTCTCCGAATCCCTCAAATATCACATGATTTTTAATTTTAATTACATAGTATCTTACATTTATCATAATTTCATGTAATGGTACAGTAGGTAGATCACTGGGCTTGGAGTCAAGAAGACCTAAGTTTAAATCTGACTTTCTGATACACTAGCTGTGGAACTTTGGACAAGTATCTTAAGCTGTTTGCCTCAATTTCCTCAACTATAAAATGAGGATAATAATAGTACCTACCTTGTTACCTCATTGTAAGGATCAAATGAGATAACATTTGTAAAAGTGCTTAACACAGTGCCTGGTACACAGTAGGCTACACACACACATACACACACACATATATATATACACATATATACTCATACACATATCTATATATGCATATATATACACACATCTATATATGCATATATATATGCTTGATTCTTCCCCCTTCTCCTTATGTCACCAACTACCATTTATTGTAAGTTCTCAAAGACAAGATCCATATCTTTTTTATATTAGTTTTTTATTTTTCAAAATACATGCAAAGATAGTTTTCAACATTAACCCTTGCAAAACCTTGTGTTCCATATTTTTCACCTTTCCTCCCTACCTCTTCCCTCCCCCAGACAGTAAGCAATCCAATATAGTTAAGCATGTGCAATTCTTCTAAACATATTTCCACATTTATCATGTTGCACAAGAAAAATCAGATCAAAAAGGAAAACCAAATGAGAGAAAAAAAACAGCAAGCAAACAACAAAAAAGTGAAAATATTGTGTTGTGATCCATATTCAGTTCCAATAGTCCTCTTTCTGGATGCAGATGCCTATCTCCATCATATCTATTGGAATTGGTCTGAATCACCTCACTGATGCAAAGGGCCAAGTCCATCACAGTTGATCACCACATAATCTTGCTGCTGTGTACAATGCTCTTTTAGTTCTACTTATTTCACTTAGCATCAGTTCATATTCGTCTCTCCAAGTCTTTCTGAAATCACCCTGATCATTTCTTATAGAACAATAATATTCCATTATATTAATATACTATAACTTATTCAGTCATTCCCCAGCTGATGGGTATCCACTCACTTTCTAGTCTCTTGCTACTATAAAAAGGGATGTTATAAACATTTTTGCACATGTGGGTCCTTTCCCACATACAAGTAGATACAAGTAGATACTAGTAGAGACACTGCTGGACCAAAGGGGATGCAAAGTTTGATAGCCCTTTAGGCACAGTTCCAAATTGCTCTCCAAAATGGTTGGATCAGTTCACAACCCCATCAACAAAGTATTAGTGTCTCAGTTTTTCTACATCTCTTCCAACATTTATCATTATCTTTTCCTGAGCCAATCTGAGAGGTGTGAAGTGGTTGCATTTCTCCAGATTTAGATAATTTTTATATGATTAGAAATGGCTTTAATTTCTTTTTCTGAAAATTGTCTGTTCAATATTCTTTGACCATTTATCAATTGGAGAATGATCTGTATTCTTTTTTTTTCTTTTTGCTGAGGCAATTTGGATTAAGTGACTTGCCCAGGGTCACACAGCTAGGAAGTGTTAAGTGACTGAGTTCAGATTTGAACTCAGGTCCTCCTGACTTCAGGGCCGGTGCTTTATCCACTGAACCACCTAGCTGCCCTGAATGGTTTGTATTCTTAAATTTGAGTCAATTCTCTATATATTTTAAAAATGAGATATTTATCAGAACCTTTAGATGTAAAATTTTCCCCTAGTTTTCTGCTTCCTTTCTAATCTTGGCTACATTGGTTTTGTTTGTACAAAAGCTTTAAATTATCCATTTTGCATTTTAAAATGTTCTGTAGTTTTTCTTTGGCCATAAATTCCTTCCTTCTTCGAAGATTTGAGGTAACTCATCCCTTGTTCTCCTAATTTGCTTTTAGTATCAGGCTTTATGTTTAAATCATGAACCCATTTCAACCTTATCTTGGTATAAAGTATTATGTATTGGTCAATGCAAGGTCCATGTTCTATATTATTCCATAAATGTTTCATTGGAGAAATCAGGGTCTTTGGACAAAAAAGAATTGTTCAGAGAGGCTCTAGAACTTCTACAAAGAGTCATCATTGGCCTCTCCTTTCTCCAGGATCACTTTCAGAACTCCTTACTGAAATTCTTTCTCTCTGTTTTTGTCTCTCCCTTCAATCTCTCTATCTCTCTGTCTGTCTTTGTTTCTGTCTCTTTTAGATAGGATAGCATTCTTTTTTTTTTCTGGTCGCCTTCCCTGGACTTTAGGACAACCCTCCCTTGCAGGTTCCAATTTTGTCCCCTTTCTAGAATTTTCTATGACTCTAACTCCTGCAATCTTTCTTTGGCCTCTGCCATTTCTTTTCATCCAATTCAGTGAAAAATTTTATCTAGCTATTATTAAGGCTGTTTCCTCTATAATGAAGTTCAGCCTTCCCCTTAAGCTAGCTGTACCTTGCCTTAAGTCTCCTAAGTGGCCATTCATTCTACCTCCAGTATTTCATTGTCTTTCCCAGAAGTCCATAGACTTATATTGTATTAGTATCACTTCCTAGCCAGAAATAGTCTCCTTGTCTTCTCCTATTTCAATCCTGTGTTCTTCTGTTCCCTCCTGTTTTCTACCACCTGATGGTGTGTGTGTGTGTGAAATGAATGACTACTCTGAGCTGAATGAATAACTAAGGGTTTCCAAATTTAGATTACCAATTCCACTCACTTCCTCAGGTTCTTTTTGACTATCTGCCTTGTACTGAAGGGGAGTGAACTTCCAGAATCCTATCATTAGTGTTTACCATACTCGGATACTTTAAATATATAGTAAACATAATTTTTGCTCAGCAAAGAGGTGGACCACTTATAGAGTTCCTTTTCTGGGAGGCTTAGTGTAGGAGTTCAAACCTTGACTAGTGTCTGAACTTAGAAATAAAAGGCTTGTGATTCAGGGCTATTACATCAAGGTACTTTTGAATCATTGGTAGTAGGTAGATTAAAGGGACGTGCTTGCCATCCTAAAAAGACTTTTGGTGGATGTGCGGTATAGATAGGTTGCTATATTAGAAAGAGGGTTGGCTTTGGGGTCTGAAGAAATGGGTGCAGCATTGTCATCATTCCATCAGAGGGGATATACTAGCTATATAACCATGAGCAAGTCACTTAACCAGCTCGAAAACAAAGCTTATCTTTTCATTATCTACCTACCACACAGGGTTGCTCTCATGTCCTCTAGGCAGTGACACCCTTTGTTACACTGTAAATGAACCTGAAAAGATAACTTGTTCTTCTGTGAACAGTGTAGAATGAACCTCCTACTGTAGCCTAGTCATATCCTCTGCCTCCTGTCCTGCCACCAAGAATTCCAGGCACTGTAATTTTTTTCCTCTTCCTAGAGGTCAAAAGGCATATTGTCTCAATCCTCAGAATCTGGGTCCTTTAGCTCTTTGCTTCTGCAGCTGCTGGGGGTAGTGGGGTACCTCTGTGTGTATGTATGTGTGTGTGTAGTTTCAGCCTACTTCCGTCTTTGGTGTGGATTCTTTACAGTTCATTTAGCTAGAAAGCACAGACAAGTTTATGTAAAAGATTAACAATAGAATATAATCCTAGGTTTTAGAGCTGAAAGGGGCTTTGGAGATCCTCTAGGCTCACAATTCTGAACTTGTGCTCCAAGGACAGATTTCAGGAGAATATGTGAATCTGGAGGGGAAAAAATGATGAAATTAAACATTTTCTTCAATGATTTAAAAATGTTATTCTGAGAAGGGATTCATAGGTTTCATCAAAAGAAGTCCAAGATACACAAAAAGTTTAAGAACTCCTGTTCGATTCTGACCGAAGCCCTCCTTTTTCAGATGAGGAGACCAAGAATCTGAAAACAAGAGTGGCTAGCCAAGGTCACAAAGGTGATAGCCAAGATTCAGTCCCAAGCATTCTGACTCAAAATCCAGGAGTCTCTCTCTACTGAATTATATTAAATGGACAGTGAAGATTTCAAAGCAGGTCATATCCTTTCATTGTCAATCCTAACTCTACTTCAAAATGTCCCCAGGCTAGGATTCCTGTTTTTCCTTCACAAGGGGCCATCCCTGCTTTAATCAATCCCAGAAACTCTGGTAATCCCTCCAGTGGCCCTGGCCTGCCTGGATAGCTGACCATACTACCAAGAAAAAGGTGCCCATGAACCATCCCTCTGTGATTCATTCTTGTGGCCTTTATTAAATGTGCTAATGAAAAGGAAAACCTATAAAGCTCCTGGCTGACATTAAACCACACAGCAAACCACCAAAAGGATCCCTGAACTCCAATCCAAGAGCCTTATTGTTCCCTCCCTCTGGCCTCTCTGCTGCTTTCCACTATGTAAACTTCTCTCTTTTCTGCCTGGTAGTCCTAAGGCACAGAAATGTACTTTTGAGCAATGGGTATGTAGATGAGAAAAAATAGAGCGCAAGGCCTTGAGATTTTCCAAATAGGTACATTAGGCAGACCTCTCTCTGGGTTATCAGATTTGAGTATGAGAAAAGTAATTATATAATATCATCAACCACCTTCAGGGACATTTCAAAATTAGATAGAATTATTAAGTAGTCAGTAGGAGGTGGAACCCTCAGAACTCTGCCAAAGGTTGTCAACCTTGGGAAATAGGGAGTAGGACCCCATTGAACTCAGCTTTTATCATGATATATATGGATGTAAACTATAGGATCCCAGCATTTAGAATGGGAAAGGTCCTTAGCTATTATTTAATCCAACTCTATAATCTACAGGTAAGGATATGAAGACCCTGAGAGTCACCCAGGAAGCAGAATTCATATTTGAACCACTGGTATCACCTTCTAAATCCAGAGCTCTTTGATAGTCATAAACTATTCGAGTTCATACCTACAACTCCAGGTATACTGTAAAATTTTAAGGAGCACACAGCTAAGGGGAAAATCTAGAGGACAAAACAAATTGTCAACAGGACAATTAAATGTCCAATGTGGTGTAGAGGAAAGAGCATCAATTAAACTGTAAGCCAGGAAGGCCTGGGTTCAAATCCCAAGACTGACACTAGTTATCTGACTCTGAGCAAGCTCTTTAATTTGTGAGCCTTGGTTTCCCCACCTGTAAAAATTGAGTAATAATTCCTGTAGTACTTACCTCACATGGTTGTCAGTCTGGAGGAGGAAGGACACAATGCAAGTAAAGTGTTTTGCAAAACTCTTAAATTGCTGCTACACACATGTAAGTTAATAATAACTGGACACCCCCAGCTGGAGATGTGCAAACACCCCCACAGGCTAGTCTCTGGTGCAACCAGTATTTACACACAATCTCTGTTTTGGAAGTAATTAATCTCCAACTGTAGAAGCGTCTTTGTGATGTAAAGCAAGTGCAGACACTTTTGTGTAAACACAAAGATTAGCATATTTACAAACTGGTAGATGTTACTTTGATCAGTCCTAGCTCCTTCTGAAAAGGCCTGCTGGCTCTTCAGGGCGGCTCTGCTAGTCACAAAAGCAGTTAATCCCTTTGACACTATTCTCAGATCCATATTTAGAATTCTGACTATTTTCTACATCCACTTGAGCTCCTCGCTGGGTTTGTTTAGTAACTGGTCCCGCCTCTTTTTACTCTCACTAGTGACTCATAAGTTCTTGTTCTTTGCAAAGGCATCCAGCAAAATTCCAAAGTAGCAAATGACCCCAGTGAAAACCCTTAAACTCACACAGATTTAATCACTAAGGCAAATTGGAACCACTTGTGGTCAGGTTGTGATGGACTCTGTCTCTTTCTATCTCTCTGTATCTCTCTGTGTGTCTCTGTCTCTGTCTCCCCCTCCCATCTTCCTTCCCTGCCTCTTTTCCCTTCTTTCTCCATTGCCATCATCCTTTTTCTTTTAAATAGCTTAGTTAATATTACAAAGAAACGTGGTCATTCGTGCCAAAGAAGGAGTAGGCAAAAGAAAGGAGAGCATTAATTATTCCTTTAATTTTATTGGGCATCAAATCACTGGAGCTTTTCACCAAAGCTACTTATAAACTTTTAAGGTAACTAGCAACTTTCACTGGTTGGGGATCAGATGTGTACTGCCTTCTTGACAAAATGAGGTGTTTCCAGACACACAAGTAAGAAAAGGGAAGATTAGGGCTTGATCTCTTCTCAAGCAAATGCAAACAGATGAACTACCAATATAGAAACTGATACAGGGTAGAAGCCTAGCCCAAGAGGCGCTGGGAGTTGGTTAGATCTGTTCCTGATAAAAAAATCTACATTGGGGTTTTGAAGAATGAATCAGAAAGGAAGTTCACTTAGATTTCATGACCGAACTAAGCTAAATAGTAGCAGGAGGGGAAAAAAAAAAGACAAACCCAAACTTGTCCTTTTAATCAAAGGAGCAGCGCCTTTGATTTTTTTTTGGGGGGGGGGAAGAGGATCCTACAACAGCTATTTGATTCTGGCAAACTGGGAAAGTAAATCTGCAAAGCACAGGGAAATACTTTCTTTTAAAAAAACCTACAGAAATCTTGGGGGGGGGATGAACAAATGGCTTCGTTCCCCTCCCCCTTTCTAAGTTTCTATGATTATAGTTTGGAGGAAAATTTCAACTCGAAAGAAATTTGATATTTATTTTCTGTGAACTTTAATAAGGAAAGTGGTGGGCTTTTGGACAAATTAGATTTTTCTTTCTTGTTCCATGTGCACCCTCGACGTAAATCACCCCCCACCCCAAATGATTAACTGGGGTGAGGCGGCTCTGTGCTGATAGCCGTTCCTGGCAGGTTGGCCAGCGCCTTAGAGAAGGTGTTTTGATTTTTTGTCAGATCCATTCTCCCCTGGGACTGTGTTTCACCCACCGGGTTTAGGACCTAATGAAGTAGGTTCAGTTTTGGCTGTTTGAATATCTTCAACCTTCTCCGATGACCTCAGGTTGAGGCCAAGGGATAGGGCTTGAAGCCCCTTAGATCCGGACAACGAATAGCGTACTTTGTTCATAAGCGCGTAAAGTAACTTCGGTCTCGGGGGGCTTCACAGTGAAACAAAATCCCTGAGACTCTCCGAGATGTCCAAAGATAAGGGCATTTCTAATCCCCGGTTCCTCGGGGACTGGAGGAGGAGGAATTCTCCTATACATCATCACATCGTTATTAGCGGGGGGGGGGGCGGGGGAGGAGGAAGGGACCACAGCAAACTCAGGGCAAACATTTTCCAGAGTCCTGTGCAGAGGCTTGACTGTGTTAAGAAAATACCCTCTAGCGATGTGTTATTTTAGGCTGAAACAAAAACCGACATGAATGGCGGGTGGAAACAGAGGGGCATTGTTCTCCCCCTCCCTGTGAACTCCCGAGCTGCTCTGAAATGAAAATCCAACAAACTTAGATGTAAATACCGTCCTGCAAACAGGAGCTCTCCAGTGTCCACACCAACTGATTTGGGGGTGGGGCTGGATGAGGGGGAGAAGCCTCCTGGCCTCCTCGGGGGGAGGAGACAATTAGAGACAGAAAAACTGAAGGCTTTATCTGGTTAAAAGGGAGGTGCTGATTGACTCCCACTCAGGGAAGTCACCTGTGCCTTTGAACTGAAGATATCCTGAGAATTATGAGTGGAAGAAGAAGAGGAAATGACCCATAATATGGGAATATATAAATTGAGGGGTTGGAAACCCCTTTTCTTTCTTTAAATGAGTGAGTGATGTTAGATAATTGTCTACTTCCCTCCTCACCCTACCCCTAAGTACGGGTAACTGTATAGGTAAGTTTCACCCTCTTTCCATTGTCCCAATGTGCTTATTATTTTTAAAGTTTTGTGTGTTAAGACTCCAATCCCTGGAGCAACAAAGACTAAAGGAAAATAGTTACTGACCTCAAGGAACTTACATTCTATATAGGGAGACATACATACAGGATGTCCCAAAAGCTAGTAAAACTTTAAAACTGCATAAAGACTTTTGAAACACACTCTCTGTCTCTCTCTGTCTCTGTCTGTTTCTGTCTTTGTCTCTGTGTGTCTCTCTCTTCTGTTTCTGTCTGTTTTTTTTGGATATGTGTGTCTGTGTCTCTCTCCCCCTCTCTTGTTTTTGTTTTGATATCATAGTCATTTTTTGATGTGCCACTCGCCACCAAGAACCTTCTTCAGGCAGTTAGTGGCATAGTAAATAGAGCACTAGGTCTGAAGTCAGGAAGATCTGAATTTGAATCCAAAATATAGTATCTTTTTAAATGTCTGGGAAAGCCACTTAAATTCTATTTGCTTCTGTTTCCTCAACTGTGAAATGGGAATAATAATAGGACCTGAAGAGTTGTGCTCAGCACAGTATGTGGCTACAGTAAGCTTTATATAAATGTTTATTCCTTTCCCTTCTCCATAACAAACAAAAAGTTAAACAAAACCAGTGAACAACATTTGGTAACCATAATCCTCTTCTTCTCCAAAGATAGAAGGGAACTGTGTTTTATCATTTATTTTCTGGGACTAGTATTGGTCATTAAAATTAAGCAGTGCCAAAGAGTATTCAAATTAATGAACAATTATGCTCATTTCACACACCAGCAAGATAATACTTAAAATTCTGCAAAGCTAGGTTTCAGTAATAGATGAACTGAGTATTATAAGAAGAATAGGGTGGTTTTTGAAGAAGAGGTAGAGGAACTAAAGACCAAATTGCCAACATTTAATTTATTATAGAGAAAGCAAGGGAATCCCAGGGGGAAAAACCTACTACTTTATTGACTAAAATAGTCTTTGTGTGGATCACAACAAAATATAGCAAGTCCTCAAAGAAATGGGAGTAACATAGTCTTACTTGTATCCTGAGGAACTTGTATGTAGGTCAAGAAGCAATAATTAGAACTGAATGTGGAAAAACTGATTGGTTTAATATTGGAAAAGGAGTGTGATAAGGCTGTATATTGTCACCTTATTTAACTTATATGCAGAGTGTATCATGTGAAATGCCAGGCTGGATGAATCAAAAGCTAGAATTAAGGTTGCTGGGAGAAATTATCAACAATCTTAGATATGAAGATGATACCACTCTGATGGCAGAAAGTGAAGAGGAATTAAGAAGCCTCTTGATTAGAGTGAAAGAGGATAGTGTAAAAGCTGGCTTAAAGCTTAACATGAAAAAAAAATAAACTAAGATCTTGGCAATCTGTCCCATTGCTTCCTGGCAAATAGAGGTAGAAGAAATGGAAGCAGTGTCAGATTTTACATTCTTGACCTCAAAGATCACTGCAGACAGTGAATGCAGCCATGAAATTAAAAGCCACTTGCTCCTTGGAAGGAAAGTTATGGTAAATCTGGACAGAATTCTAAAAAGCAGAAAAATCTTCTTTGCTGACAAAGGTCTCTATAATCAAAGATATGGCTTTTCCAGTAGCTATGTATGGCTGTGAGTATTAGACTATAAGGAACGCTGAGCACCACAGAATTTACAATTTCAAATTGTAGTGCTGAAGAAGATTTTTTGAGAGTCCCTTGGACAGCAAGAAGATCAAATAAGTTAATAAGCAAATTAATTCAGGCTGCTTACTGGAATGGCAAATATAAAATCTGAGGCTTAAATATTTTGGCCACATAATAAGATGAGACTCATTGAAAAAGACTGTGATGTTAGGAAAAATTGAAAGGAAGAGGAAAAAGGAGATAGATAATGTCAAGGAAACATTGAAGTTGAACTTGGATATTTTTGAGAGAGAGTAGAGAATAGAATGATCTAGCATGCTTATGGTCCATGGGGCCACAAAGAGTCAGACAAGACTGAAGGACTAAACAACAACAAATAATAATATTCATTAGAGTTTGGTTGTCTTTCATTGTTGCTTCCATTTACATTATTGTAGCCATAGAGTACATATCTCTCCTGGTTCTGCTTACTTCACTCTGCATTAGTTAGGATAAATTTTCCCATTCTTCTCTGTATTTTTCATGTTTATTTTGTCTTAAGGTGAGATAATCATAGAATTATAACCTTACAACAACAGATTTAGAGCTGGAAGCACACTTAGAAGTCTTCTATTTCAAACTTCTCTCATTTTTTGGATGAAGAAATTGAGGCTGATTCTCCAATCCATAAATGGCCAAAGGATATGAACAGACAATTTTCAGTCATATGAAAAGATGCTCCAAATCACTATTGATCAGAGAAATGCAAATTAAGACAATTCTGAGATAACACTATACACCTCTCTGAAAACTGAATGGATGCCCATCAATTGGGGAATGGCTGAATAAATGATGGTATATGAATGTTATGGAATATCATTGTTCTGTAAGAAATGACCAGCAGGATGATTTCAGAGAGGCCTGGAGAGACTTACATGAATTGATGCTAAGTGAAGTGAGCAGAACCAGGAGGTCATTATACATGGCAATAACAAGACTATACGATGATCAATTCTGATGGACATGACTCTCTTTAAGGAGATGATTTAAACCACTTCCAATTGTTCAGTGATGAAGAGAGCCATTTATACCAAGAGAGAGGACTGTGGGAACTGAGTATGGACCACAACATAGCATTCTTTCTGCTGTTGTTTGTTGCATTTTTGTTTTCTTTCTAAGTTTTTTTTCCTTCTTGAGCTGTTTTTTCTTGTGCAGCTAGATAACTGTATAACTATGTATATATATATTGGATTTAACATATATTGTAACATATTTAACATGTATTGGACTGCCTGCCATTTAGGGGAGAAGGTAAGGGGAAGGAGGGCAAAATTTGAAACAGAAGGTTTTGCAAGGGTCAATGTTGAAAAATTATCCATGTATATATTTGTAAATAAAAATCTTTACTAAAAAAATTTTAAAAAAGAAAAAAAAGAAATTGAAGCTGAGAAAAGTTAAATTAATTCTCCAAGGTCACAACAATAGTACATGTGAAGGCAACATTTGAACCCAGGTCCTCCAACAGTAAACCTCACATTTTTTCCACTGT
>JAJPUD010000381.1:360361-433001 GCA_023553655.1 Myrmecobius fasciatus | reverse complement strand
TCTCTTCCCTTTCCTACCTTCCTTTTTCTCTCCCCCCCTCTTTCTCTTTCATTAAATTCTATAGGAATCTGTCCTCTGAACCAGGTCTACTGACATATTATATGTTACAGGCTTTTGACTGTCCCCTAACTGAAAAGGCAAGTGATTGGAAGATTGGCAGTCAGAGAAAAGGATTCAGGATCCCCTTTACTAACCAGAGGCCTCTTTGACCTCAGAAAAAGAACTTCCCGCCAATCCATCGGTTTTGAAGTGGTCAGAGGAAGGAATTCTGAATATTATAAAGCTGAGCCAGCCATAGGGGGAAAGATATGCTTTTCAGAAACTTTTCTTTGGCAGATATGGAAAAGTAATGGAAAGAGGCCCTGCTTGCCTTCCAGCCTTTTTCTCCTTCAATTCAAGCTAGCCCTTCATATGTTAACACTGGTTGTCCTCCTTAGGACAGAGACAAACTTTAGATAACACATTAGGGGAAAAATAAATCAAGGTAATTGGGGCTTTTGACTATTGTCCCTTAGCCTGGTTATGGATGGCTCCTCTTTATAAACAATTGCTGTAAATTTAGGCCTCTTAATTTGGCTCCTAGGATGATTTAATTCCTTTTAAACTTTGTTAACCCTCTATGTAATGAATTTTTCTGTGCTGGGCTCTCGGGTGTGAAAGTTGAGAACTTCCAGTGAAGGCTGTGCACCTGTTACAGAGATTAGGCAGCCACAGAGAAATATACTGGGGAAATGGGCATTAGAATAGGCTCAGGGGGAGGTGCTAGGGTCAGCAGCTCTGTTTGGGTTCATGCTGATGAGATAGGGCTTGTATGCAAGCTGTTCTGTGGAGTGATGGAATACTATTCCAGTGGGAGAAGAGAGTATGATAATTATGGCTAGTGAAACTATGATTGCTAAGTGCTAATTCAGCTGTTGGTAAAAACTCTGGACAGGTGCTGGAGATCTGAGTTGAAGTAGGGTTGGGAGGCACCTCTCTAAGTGTGGCCTGACTCTCTACTCTGAAAGTGCCTGGCTTCTAAAATTCTTATGAACTGGTTCTTGTGAATCTGATTCAATAATTCTTATTGATCCTCTTTCCACAATCAAGGGGAAGATTGGGATTGGAAGCCATTACCTCAAAAAATATAGAGAATACATGTATTCCTTTCCTGAATTGGGAAGGGAAGATTAAAGCAGCCTTATGGCAAGGGAGGTCAGGGAGGTCAGTAATCAACATTAGTCCATTAGCTCTTCACTCAATGGTCTAAAGCTAATAACATTTTTTTAGAAAATTTGCTGTTCTATGAGGCTGCTTTATTTTTTAATAATAGCTTTTTATTTTTCCATATATATGCAGATAGTTTTCAACATTCATCTTAACCTTGTATTCCAAATTTTTCTCCCTTTCTCCTTCCTTTCCTCCTCCCCAAGACAAGAAACAATTCAACATGTAGCAATCCTTCTAAACATATTTCCATATTTATCATGCTGGTGTAAGAAAAATCAGATCAAGAAGGAAAAAAATCAAGAAAGAAAAAAAATCCAAACAAGCTTACAAACAAAAAAAGTGAAAATATTATGCTTTGACCAACATTCAATGTCCATAATTCTTTCTCTGGATGCAGATGGCTCGTTCCATCACAAGTCTATTAGAACTAACTTGAATCACCTCATTGTTGAAAAGAGCCAAGTTCATCACAGTTGATCATCATATAAATCTTGCTGTTACTGTGTACAATGTTCTTTTGGTTCTACTCACTTCACTTAACATATAAGTCCATATAAGTCTTTCTAGACTTTTCTGAAATTAGCCTGCTTGTCATTTCTTATAGAACAATAATATTACATTTCATTCATATATCACAATTTATTCATCCATTTCCCAACTGATGGGCATCCACTCAATTTTCACTTCCTTGCCTTCACATAAAGGGCTGCTACAAACATTTTTGCAACATGGGTCTTTTCCCCTGTTTTATGATCTCTTTGGGATATAGGCCTAAGAGAAACACTGCTGGATCAAAGGATATACACAGTTTTATAGCCCTTTGGACTCTTTCCAAAATGATTGGATTAGTTCACAATTCCACCAACAATGTATCAGTGTCCCATTTTTCCCACATCTCCTCCAACATTTATCACTATCTTTTCCTAATCTGAGAGGTATAAAGTAATGCCTCAGAGTCATCTTAATTTGCATTTTTCTAGTCATTTTTTAACAGGAAGACTTTCCCACTCCGCTTAATTTGCATTTCCTTCCTTCTTTTCTTCCTTCCTTCCTACAAATTTTTTTTGTAAATAGAGTATCTTTTCCTTTTTCTTTGATCTTATTTGGAAAGACCTAGTAATGATGTTGCTGAGAAAGGCATTTATTTTTAAAAGATTTGGTGGGTGGGTGTGCATACATTCGTGTGCTCTCTCCACTTTTTGTGCTGTCTTGAGGAAATGAAGAAAAGACCGAGATCCAGTAGGAGCTTCAGATTCTACTTTATTTGGCATTGAAAGATTTTCTTAACCTAGCTTCCTCCTACCTTACTAGTCTTCTTATATCTCACTTTCTAGCACAAAGTCCTTGATCTAGTGTTAGGGCTCTTCTGACTGTTCCGCAGACAAGATGCTTATCTCCCAAACCCGTTGCATTCTCTCTCCATATCTGGAGTGCTCTCCCTTCTCCACTCTGATTACTGTTCTTCCTTTCTTTCTTTATGCCTCAACTAAAATCCTACCTTTTACAAGAAGCTTTTCCCAACCCCTCTGAATTCCAATGTTTTCCCTCTTTCAGTGATTCTTTATTTATCCTGTATGTTGTCTCCTCTATTAGATTGTAAGTTTTTTGAGGGCAGGGATGATTTTTGTCTCTTTTTTTAATCCCAGTACTTATCACAGTGTCTGTCATAGAGTAGGCACTTAATACCTGTTTATTGATTGATTGATAATTTTAGATAATCTTAAAAGTCTTTAAACTTTAATAGCATAAATAGCTTAAAACTGTGCTAACATGTTTTTTTAATACTCTGTATTGTGTATGTGTGTATGTATATGTGTATGTGTTGTCTGACCATTAGAATGTAAACTCCTTGAAGAGAGAGGCTGTTTAATTTTTGTTTTTATATCTCTAGCTCTTAGCACAATGTGGAGCACAAAGCATGTACTTAATGAACACTTATAACCTGATCAAAGTCATATTTACAGAGGTAATAAGGCATTTTTTCACATGTAGGGTGTTTCACAAAATGTACCCTTAAATAAATATTTTCTGAGACAAATTCAGTTAAGGGTAGAGAATGGCAAAGACCTTAGAACAAATCCCATGGTGTACAGCAAGGCAGGGATGTCTCAAAGGATGTAGTAGGTTTGTTGAGGGTGGGGAAGGGAAAGAAGATAAAACTCACCTGGGTCATTCTATCTAGGAGAAGGAAATATTCATCATTGAATAGCTTTATGTTTTAAGGCAACAAGATGATTAAATGGATAGAAACCTATGCCTAGGAGCAGGAAGACCTAGTTCAAATCCCACCTTAAATGCTTACTAGCTATGTGACTTTAGATAAGTCATGTGACCTTTGTCTGCCTCAGTTTCCTCAACTGTAAAATGAGAATGGTAATAATAGCATCTACCTCACAGGGTTGTTGTGAGGATTAAATGAGATTTTGTTTGTAAAGTGCCTAGCACATAATAAGCTTTAGTAAATGCTTATTTGTCTTCCCTTTCTAACTAATTATTCTGGCTAACTTGACATTTAACTAAGATTTGATTTTTGTGGGCAAAAAGTAAGTATTGTTAATATTCTCAAAATTTGGATCAATGACTCAGTCACTCTGTTCTAGTTCTATCACAGCCATCTCTATAGATGATCACAAGGATATTGTGCTATTCAAACTATGGGACTGGATACAATCTTTGGAGAAGAGTTTGAGAAGTAAGGAGAAAGAGAAGGCTATAGATGTGATTTTAGGGTAATGTAGAAGATGACCAGAAAAAAAGAGTAGATGAAAGAGCAGAAAAATAAAATAGGTAAGAGGAAACCAAAATAAAAAAGTGTCCTGGAAGTCCTGGCAAGAATTTCAAGAAGGGCATGGTCAACATTGTCATGGAACAGCTCCTGGTGCTGAAGGATCCCCAGGATCCTGCCCTATAGACAGCATTTGTAGCCTAAAGTGAGGTCATTTCCAGTGAGTTCTGATTCCCATCTGATTTATTGAAGGCTTTTTAGGTTTTTCTGAAATATGCCTTCCCTTCTTAAAAAAATATTTTTTAGCTTTTTATTTTCAAAATATATGCATAGTTTTCAGCATTTGCCCTTGTGTTCCAAATTTTTTTCTTTCTCCCTTCTCCCAATATATGTTAAATATGCAATTCTCCTATACATATTTCCTTTTTTAGAGACCAACAAATGTTTATTGAATTTGCTAGCAATATAGCCCCACCAGTACCATCAGAGACACACCAAACAAAAAGACAAAGCTTATATAGGTTTCAATTTGGACAAGAGGTAATTTGTGTATGGAGCACCTCGGGATAGGATAGGAATTGTTTCTTTTTTATTAAAGTTTTTCTTTTCAAAACATATGCATTCCATCAATTGGAGAATGGCTGAATAAATTATGGTATATGAATGTCATGGAATATTATTATTCTGTAAGAAACAACCAGCAGGATGATTTCAGAGAGGCCTGGAGAGACTTGCATGAACTGATGCTAAGTGAAATGAGCAGAACCAGGAGATCAATATACATGGCAACAACAAGACTATATGATGATCAATTCTGATGGACATGGTTCTCTTCAACAATGAGATGTTTCAAACCAGTTCCAGTTGTTCAGTGATGAAGAAAACCATATACACCCAGGGAGAGGCCTATGGGATCTGAGGGTGGACCACAACATAGCATTTTCACACTTTCTATTGATGTTTACTTGCATTATATTTTCCTTCTCAGATTTTTTTCTTATACATCCAGTTTTTCTTGTACAGCAAGATAATTGTATAAATATGTATATACATATTTGATAACTATAGCAGTCTAGTAGTTGATAAACCCAAAGACCTCAGCTCTTGGGATAAGTACTCACTATTTGACAAGAACTGCTGGGAAATTTGGAAACTAGTATGGAAGAAATTAGGGCTTGACCCACACCTAACACCACATACCAAAATAAGATCTAAATGGGTTCATGATTTAGATATAAAAAGTTCAAATTAGAGGAACATAGGGTAGTTTACCTCTCAGACCTGTGGAGAAGGAAGGAATTTATGTCCAAAGAAGAACTGGAACTCTTAATTGATAATCTTTATTATATTAAGTTAAAAAGTTTTTGTAGAAACAAAACTAATGCAGACAAGATTAGGAGGGAAGCAATAAATTGTGAAATCATCTTTACATTTAATGGTTCTGATAAAGGTATACACATATTTGATTTATCAAGTATTTTAACATGATTAACATGTATTAGACTTCCTGCCATCTAGGGAAGGGTGTGGGGGAAAGGAGGGAAAAATTTGTAACAGAAAACTTTGCAAGGGTCAGTGATGAAAAATTACCCCTGCATATGTTTTGCAAATAAAAAGCTTTAATAAAAAAAGAAAAGAAAACATATGCATAGATAATTTTCAACATTTACCCTTGCAAAATCTTGTATTCCAAAATTTTCCCCCCCTTACCTCCACTCCCTTCCCTAGAGGACAAGTAATCCAATATATGTTAAACATGGGCAATTCTTCTATATATATTTCCACAATTATCATGCTGCCCAAGAAAAATCAAATCAAAAAGGAAAAAATGAGAAAGAAAAGAAAATGCAAGCCAACAGTAATAAAAAAGTGAAAATATCATGTTGTGATCTACACTCAGTCCCCACAGTTCTCTCTCTCTCTCTCTCTCTCTCTCTCTCTCTCTCTCTCTCTCTCTCGGTGCAAGTAGCTGTTTTTATCACAAGACCATTGGAACTGTCGTGAATCACCTCAAAGTTGAGAAGAACTATGTCCATCAGAATTAATCATCAGATAATCTTATTGTTGCTGTGTACAATGTTCTCTTGGTTTTACTTACTTTACTTAGCATCAGTTCATGTAAGTCTCTCCAGGCCTTTCTGAAACCATCCTGCTGATTGTTTCTTATAGAACAATAATATTCCATAACATTTATATACCATAAGTTTTTCAACCATTCTCCAACTGATGGGCATCCACTCAGTTTCTAGTTCCTTTGCCCTACAAAAAGGGTTGTTACAAATATTTTTGCACATGTGGGTCCTTCTTCCTTTTTTATGATCTCTTTGGGATATAGACCTAGTATATACACTGCTGGGTCAAAGGGTATGCACAGTTTGATAGTCTTTGCTGCCCTTTATTTCTTACAGTATTCCACTGTATTTATATACCACAACTTATTCAGCCATCTACCAATGGCTGAGTAGTCTCTCAATTTCCAAATCCTTGGCATTTTGGTTATTAACAGGCATCTACCCTTTTCTTCAAGACCTATAGCAAAGAAAATTTATTCTAATTTCCATTCTTGATTTTGAGACTCCACTATGAGTGATAGAGAACTAGTGTTGCTTTTGGTAAGGAGAGAGAATTATATAAGTTGCTTGATTTTTCTCTGAGCCTCATCTGTAAAATAGAACAGAATTAATAGTTTTTAATGTCCCTTCTAACTCTTTAATTTTTTTATCTTTACCATACTCTAAAAATGATTTTATTGCCAATTTTCCCTTGATTTTTTCTTTTTTTATTAAATCTTTTTATTTTCAAAATATATGCATGCATAATTTTTCAACATTAATCCTTACAAAACCTTGTGTTTCAATTTTCCCCCTTTTCCCCACCCCTTCCCTAGATGGCAAGTAATCCAATACATGTTAAACATGGTAGAAATATATTTTAAATCCAATATATACATACATATTTATACAATTATCTTGTTGCACAAGAAAAATCAAATCAAAAAGGAAAAAAAATTAGAAAGAAAATAAAATGCAAGTAAACCACAACAAAAAAAGTGAAAAATGCTATGTTGTGAACCATACTCAGTTCCCACAGTCCTCTCTCTGGATGTAGATGACTCTCTTCATCACAAGATCATTGGAACTGGTCTGAATCATCTCATTGTTGAAGAGAACCACGTTCATAAGAATTGATCAACATATAATTTTGTAGTTGCTATATACAATGATCTCCCGGTTCTGCTCATTTCACTTAGCATCAATTCATACAAGTCTCACCAGGCCTCTCTAAAATCATCCTGCTGGTTGTTTCTTACAGAACAATAATATTCCATAACATTCAAATACCATAACTTATTTAGCCATTTTCTGATATGTATCCATTCAATTTTCCAGTCTCTAGCCACTACAAAAAGGCTGCCACAAACATTTTTTGCATATTTGAGTCCCTTTCCCTCCTTTAAGATCTCTTTAGAGAGAAAGCCCAATAGATACACTGCTGGATCAAAGGGTATGCACAGTTTGATAACTCTTTGGGCATAGTTCCAAATTAGCTCTTGTGTTTCATGTGTTCAGTGACCTTCTAATTCTGAGATAATTTGATCCTTTACTGTTGCTTGATGACATCTTAGGGGTTAATAGAATCTTCATAAATTGTTGGGAATCACAGTACTCTGATTCTCTGTTTAGCACAGTTTAACATAATATAGTTAGATTGAAGCTCCCAGTCAACCCTTGTAGGAAAAACTATTCTGATACAAAGCCATTTGCAGGGCCTTCCAATAGTTTTAATTTCTAGATGTTTGCTTTTAGCAATATATTTACTAAGACAAGTTAAATACCTTCCAGAGTTAAGTGAAAATTAATTTATAAACTTTAGATATATTTAGAAATGTCTACTTCATGTCTTTTATTTCATTGAATGGGAACTCCCTCCATCCATAGGGATCTCTACTATCTGTCACTGTATGGGTGAATCCTCAAGAATGGGGAGGTTATAATTGACTCATAGTCCCTAGTTAAAAAGAGTCCAATATTTGATTTGTAGCCAGGTCTTCCTGACTTCATGCCCAGTTCTTCTTCCATATTGCCTCTTTGTAGAAACAAAAACTACCATTATTATCATTGTTGTTATGACTTCCAAGATGGGAAAGGCAAGTTGCAATTAGAGGCTCTCTGAGGATTTGGTCCTTTCCCTTATAGTCACATGAAACATTGAAGAAGAGAAAAGCCTGATGTTTGAAGAAGTATGTTCCAAGAGGCTGAATAGTCAAAGTAAGGCTAATTAATAATAACTTCTGGATATATAGGAGGTGCTTTGGGAATATTAACTTGGCACCTGACAATCAGAAACCTGAGATGGAGGAAGGGTGAGGAAAGGTTATTCTTGAAGACATTTGATTAAGTATAGAACTTATAGGAGAAAATGCTGCAGAAGTGAGGAAATAATTCTGACTCTGCTCCCTTTGGAAGGTAGTGGTTGTCTGCATGGCCCAGCCAATTTTTGATAGATCTAGGGTACAGAGCAGGGCAGTTGGGGGCTTTGGCCCCCTTGAGAAGTTAGGAAATAGTTTTTTAGACCCTACATAGCTTTGCCTTGGGCTCTACTACCCAAAGCAAGTGCGTCTACCATCTTTTAAAGCTATTGGCTTCTAGGGCTTTTAAGTAGACTTTTACATGGAGCTTAGGATAGCTCAAAGAGTATTGTTGTCTAAACACTATGAGTGTTCCTAGAGTAGGTAGAGTCCTGTTACCCTTCAGTGACAGAAGGCTGATGATTTCAGCCAAATTTGCTCACTGAAGTTAAGCTAAGAGAGAAGCATGTTTATTTTTCCAAGTGTCTCACCAAGGCCCAGACATCATCAGGCTGCAGGCAATCTGAATGCATCAAGTCAAGGCCAGTGATGTATAGACCTAGGTAGAGGGTAGGTTTAACCACAAGATGAAATGTTTGTGGTGAGTGATTCCATGCTGGTTTAGGTGATACCAAGGGGAGGGTTGGATCTGAGATAGCATAGTAGAGTGGGAAAAAACAACAACAATCAGTCAAAAAGCATTTACTAAGTGCCTACTATGTGCCAACACTGTGTTGAAAGGCAAAAACATGACCCTTGCCCTCATGGAGCTCACATTCTAATGGGGAGACAACATGTAAATAACTATGCATATGTAAGATATATACAGTGTAAACTGGATTTCATCTCAGAGGGAAGGCAACAGCAGTAGACTGTGGGTAAAGGGGAAACCATTAAGTTTGCCTCCATCACTGTGTAATTTTCAGTAAGTTATTTTCTCTTCTTGGCCTTTGTTTTCTCATATATAAAATCAGGGGGTTAGATTAAATGTTCTCTAAGGACTCTTCCAGCTCTGTGACCCTGTGATCTTATGAGGAATCTAGTCATGTCATAATGGCTTAAGGATCCTTTTATGGAAAGTCCTTGGGGGATTAGGTAAAGGAGGTGGGGAAGAGTGATTCTGTGTTCTGAATAAATCCATTGGAAATACACCACACCATTGCCTCAGGCTGGATCTGAGCCCAGACACTTCTCTTACTCCTTCTCCCTGGCTCACCCATTGAGGTCTAAGTTGTTCTCCTTCCAGATCTCACCCAAGGTCTTCTTCATGGCAACTTCTTCCCCTGCCCCCTTTCTGAGATACTACAAATGGGTTCTGCCTTTTACAAGAATGCATGATAAATACTACCATGTTTTTCTTGACTGCTCTCCTATTATTTCTGACATTTGTCTGAGCTATTAGTTATTCTTTGAGATGTCAGGGCCAGTTATTAACAAGAGTCTCATCATCCACAGCCTGCTGTTGCAAGCTCATCATGGTTGGCTTCTCCTCAACAACACAGTAATCTATATAATTAAGTGGAATGATTCATTGCCCTTCCCTCGTTGTTCTACTTTCAAGCTTGTTGATATTCATTGACACGAGGAACCCAAAACAAGAATTTCAGATTTTACCCTTTAAGGAATGTCCTAGGTACTACCTATGCTCTGTTAGAAGAATAACCCCACTTTCTGCACAAATAAAGTCAGACCTAGTCAATTGGAAAAACAAGTGCTCATGAGTAGGCCAAGTGAATATAATAAAAATGACAATACTACCCAAACTAATTTACTTATTTAGCGCCATACCAATCAAACTCCCAAGAAATTATTTTACAGATTTGGAAAAGATAGTAGCAAAGTTTGTTTGGAAGAACAAAAGGTCAAGAATTTTAAGGGAATTAATGAAAAAAAGGCTGATGAAGGTGGCCTTGCTGTATCAGATCTAAAACTATATTATAAAGCAGCGGTCATCAAAACCGTTTGGTACTGGCTAAGAAATAGAGTAGTTGATCAGTGGCATAGGATAGGATCACAGGACAAACTAGGCAATAACTATAGCAGTCTAGTGTTTGATAAACCCAAAGACCCCAGCTTTTGGGATAAGTACTCAATATTTGACAAAAACTGCTGGGAAAATTGGAAACTAGTGTGGAAGAAATCAGGGTTGACCCACACCTAACACCACATACCAAGATAAGATCTAAATGGGTTCATGATTTAGATATAAAGAGTGCAAGCAAATTAGAGGAACATAGGATAGTTTACCTCTCAGACCTGTGGAGAAGGAATAAATTTATGTCCAAAGAAGAACTGGAACTCTTAATTGAACACCAGATAGATAATTTTTACTATATTAAGTTAAAAAGTTTTCATACAAACAAAACTAATGTAGACAAGATTAGGAAGGAAGCAATAAATTGGGAAATCATCTTTACATTTAATGGTTCTGATTAAGGCCTCATTTCTAAAATATATAGAGAATTTTCTCATATTTATAAGAATTTAAGCCACTCTCCAATTGATAAATGGTCAAAGGATATGAACAGACAATTTTCAGGTGATGAAATTAAAACCATTTCTAGTCATATGCTCCAAATCACTATTGATCAGAGAAATGCAAATTAAGACAACTCTGAGATACCATTATGCACCTGTCAGATTGGCTAAAATGACAGGAAAAGATAATGAGGAATGTTGGAGGGGATGTGGGAAAACTGGGACACTGATACATTGTTGGTGGAACTGTGAATGGATCCAACCATTCTGGAGAGCAATTTGAAACTATGCTCAAAAAGCTATCAAATTGTGCATACCCTTTGACCCAGCAGTGTTTCTATTGGGCATATATCCCAAAGAGATCTTAAAGGACGAAAAGGGACCCACATATGCAACAATGTTTGCGGCAGCCCTTTTTGTAGTGGCTGGAAATTGGAAGCTGAATGAATGCCCATCAATTGGAGAATGGCTGAATAAATTATGGTATATGAATGTTATGGAATATTATTGTTATATAAGAAACCACCAGCAGGATGATTTCAGAGAGGCCTGGAGAGACTTGCAAGAACTGATGCTGAACGAAATGAGCAGAAGCAGGAGATCATTATACACAGCAACAACAAAACTATATGATGATCAATTCTGATTGACATGGCTCTCTTCAACAATGAAATGCTTCATACCAGTTCCAATTGGTCAGTGAAGGCCATATACACCGAGAGAGAGAGATATAAAATGTGGACCACAAAATAATATTTTCATGCTCTCTATTGATATTTGCTTGCATTGGGTTTCCTTTCTCAGATTTTTTTTTTCTTGTAGACATGATTTTTCTTGCACAGCAAGATAAGGGTAGAACTATGCATACATATATCTGATTTGTCAAGTTTTTCAACATAATTAACTTCCTGCTATCTAGGGATCTGGGGGAATCTAGGGGGAGAAATTTGTAACAGAAAGCTTTGTAAGGATCAATATTGAAGAATTACCCATATATATGTTTTGCAAATAAAAAGCTTTTAAAAAGAAAAGAAGAACCCAATTTTATCTGGGCCCTTACCTCACGTAGGAAAGTGGTAACACCCTCATATCTAGACATGAGAGAGTTAAGGGGAAAAGTGGTGAATAATTTCTTCATTTTTTAGAGAAGCAATTTTGGGAACCAATGTTTCTACCTGAAACAACTGTTTCCAAGAGACATTATACTTTGGTAGAGATCTAGGCTTGAAGTCAAGAAGGACTTTGCTTTTTATACTTAATAGCCATGTACTTAGGAACAGTGGATAGAGCACTGGACTTGGAATCAGGAAAACTCATCTTTCTGAGTTCTAATCTGGCCTCAGACACTTAATTGTGTTGTGGCCCATTGGCAAATTATTTAATAGGAAAAGGCAAACAATTCCAATCTTGTCAAGAAAACCCTAGATACGGTCATGAAGAGTCAGACAGGACTAAAATAACCCGAACAACAATAACAAATTTATGGGCAAGTCAATGTTTTTAAGCTTCATTTTTCTCATCTGTAAAATGAAAAGATTGAAACTAGGAGCTTCTAAGGTCCCTCTCAGCTATTCATCCATGACCCTAAAGTTAATATCTATGATCCTAAAGTCAACCTCACTGAGCCTCAGTTTCCTCATATGTAAAATAATAACGGTTGCTCTAGAGGGCTCCTAAAATCTCTTCCTGCTGTAAGTCAATACAAACAGCAGCTCAGGGAGACAATTTAGTTTTGAAGACTTCCAGGTATCCTCTCCTCCCTTCTACATGAGGAAACCAGGGAAGGCCCAAATGAACGACATTTTATTGCCTTCATTTTATAAGAACTGTTGCAAATGAACAGGCCATCCTTGATGACATTGCAGAGGGCAGTCATTCAAACAAATCAATTATGAAAGATTAAAAAAGAAAGTAAACTTTTAACTAAATAGCTCCAGGGCTTACTCATCATAAAAATACCATTTAGAAAATACCAGATGATAGTTCTGGCTCCCAGGCAATGTCAGATGCTACTAGAGATGTTCAGGTTTGGGGTACAGCTTTAGGCTAGGTTTTTGGTTTTGCCAGCGGATAGAAAAGACATAAAGTAATGCAAAAGGAAGTAAGCAGATCTAAAGAATAATATACAATAACTATACCAAGGTAAACGGAAAGAACCATAACAGAACACTGAAATTTAAATGTTTGATCACTATGATGACTAAATGATGACAAAAATGAGACATGAGAAGGAACCTTCTTTACAAAGGGAGGGGACTAGCAGAGTGGAATACTGCATAGAATATCAACTTTTTTTGCTGTAATAATTCATTTTGCTAAATTCCTCCTCTTTTGTTTGTTCTTTGTTATATAATAGGGAGCTGGGATACAGTGGAAAATGTAGGTGGTGTGAAAACAAGAGATATTAAAATATATAAAAAAGAAAAATAGGGGCAGCTAGGTGGCATAGTAGATAGAGCACCAGCCCTGAAGTCAGAAGGACCTGAGTTCAAATTTGGTGTCAGACACTTAACACTTCTTAGCTGTGTGACCCTGGGCAAATCACTTAACCCCAGTTGCCTCAGGGGGAAAAAAGAAAAATAGATGGGGTGCTCATTTGCCACACTGCAGAGTTGCTGAAAAGTGTTCCCTTTCCTGGGTGAACAGGCTAAGCTAGGGGCCTTTTGCTTTCGATGAGTAGTTTAGCCTTTGGAGGCCATCTATAAGGCCTTTGTTTCTTCTCCCATATCCCCAGATAGAAAGGTCTTGGCTTAGGAATCAGGAGGTCAGGGTGCAAGCCTGCCCACTGAAGGGTTTGTATCTCTATTTGCAACCCTGGATTCCTGAGGATGTTCTCCAGGGTACGGGCTGCCCAGGCCCATTTACTGAATTTGCTGAGTCACAGCCATTTTCTGACTCATGACTTTTTCTCCCACACAGGCTTTCTCTGCCTTTAGCCAAATTGCTGGTGTTATAAGTAAGTCACTGATTCACTTGCTGGATCCTCTGGCAGTTGTCTGGTCTAACACCATGTATTTCATCAGTAAACTGTCCCTAAAAATAGTCTGAACTCTTAGATCTCAATCATATTAATAAATAAAGACCCTCTCTGTTCTCCAGCCCCGAGAACTTTCCTCTGGGGATTATTTTTGTGGATTGGCCTCCATGAAAAGTCTCAATTGTTTTGTCCTCACTGCCCCTCTGTAAAACTCTCAGAAATACACGTGGAAATAAAGAGTCCTGGGTTTGGCGTCTCAGATCCTGAATTCACATTCTTGTTATGGTACTATTAAAAGAATAATAAATTTAGAAATTGCAGGATCAGAGATCTAGATTGAAAAGGAGCTCACAGACTCTTTGGTCAAATCATTTTATTTCGTCAATAAAAGAACCTGGACCCAGGAAAATGAGGTAATTTACCCAAAGATACATGGATAATATGTTACAGAGGTGGCTTTGGAGCGGGTCCTCAGAATCCAGAGTTATTACTCTTTCCACTGAGTCATAAGCTCTAAATTCAAATTCTAACTCAGCCACTTAGCACCTGTGTAACCTTAGACTGTCTCTAGAGTAGTTCTTTGATTCCTCCTCTGTTAAAGGAAGAGAGTGGATTAGATGATCTCTCAGGTCCCTTTCAGGTCTAATAAATAATAGCTAGCATTTACAAAGCACTTTAAAGTTTACAAATTACTTTATACATGTTACTCCCTTGATCTTTACAACAGCCCCATAAAGTAGGTGCTATTTATCATCTCTGTTTCACAGAGGAGGAAACTGAGGTTGGGAGAAGTTAATGATCTGCCCAGGTCACTGAATAAGGATTTGAACTCAAATCTTTCAAGTATTGAGTTCAGTCCCATATCCTCTTTGTCATTCCCATAACTCTACCTGTGTGAATTTAAGTAAGTTAGCCTCTCTGAGTCTTATTCTTACTTGTAAAATGAGGGGGTTGGATTCTCTGATCTCTGAAGTCCTTCCAATTTTAAATCCTATGATCCATGAAATATAAACTTAGGATGGAAAAAAAAATTAATGACATTTCAAATGCTTTAGCTTACTATACTCTCCACATGCCTTTTTGCCATGTACCAAATACCATGCAACTTGCTCTTCTCTACCTATACCTTTACTCTGCATCTGACACTTGGACCTCCACACAGGGGCTTTCAGCATCCAGGTCCCAGTCTCAGAGGAAGTTAATTTGGTCTATCTTTGGAATTCCTGTTCCTTGGGTCCTACTTATGGGCCCTCCAGAGCAACCCCTATCATTTTACACATGAGGAAACTGAGGCTCAGAAAGATTAATTTTAGGATCTTAGTCAATAGATAGATGCCACCTTAGAGTTCATGTAGTTCCAATCTTCTTATTTTAATGATGAGGAAAATGATTAAATAACGTACTTGAATACATAGTTGTTGTTGTTGTTGAGTTGTGTCCTACTTTTCATGTCCCCTTTGGGGTTTTCTTGGCAAAGATACTGAACTGATTTATCAATTCCTTCTCCAGCTCATTTTACAGATGAGGAAACTAAGGCAAATGGGGTAAGTAACTTAGCTGGGGTTACACAGCTGGTAAGAATCTTTGTCTTTGAACTGTCTTTGAACTCAGGTCTTTCTGACTCAGGTCTGTGCCTAGCTGCCCTAACAGAGCTATTAAACTAGACCATTTGGTTTGGTCACATCCATTCAACTATTTTACTTCCCTGCCTGCCTTCTGAACAGAACAAAGCTTTGTTTTCTGGCTACCACTCTTCTATGTGTTGTCTTTTTCTATTTGAATGTAAATGTTTGGGGCAGAGACTATCTTTAAAAAAAATATTTACATCCCCAGCACTGAGCACAACTCCTGAAACACATTGAGTATTTAATAAATACTTTTTGACTTGATTAATTGAGTAATTCATTCAAAGAGTAGTCATAGGATATGATATTAGTAATGTATTTCAAGACTAACCACAGCTTTCCCCCTCTGATCTTTTTTTTCTCACCTTCCTGCTTTCTTTTTTTCTTTTTAAAAAATTCTTCCTATTGAGGGGATAACTATCAATTGGGGAATGGCTGAACAAATTGTGGTATGTGATTGTGATGAAATATTATTGTGATATAAGAAATGGTGAGCAGGATGTTCTCCGAAAAAACTTGGAAAGACTTACGTGACCTGATACAAAGTAAATTGTACTGTATATAAAGTAACAGCAAAATTGTAAGATGATCAGCTGTGAATGACTTTGCTATTCTCAGTAATACAATGATCCAAGACAACTCTGAAGAACTTATGATGAAAAATGTTATCTATCCCCAGAAAAAAGAATTGATGGTGTCTGAATACAGATTGAAACATACTTTTATTTCTTTATTTGTTTTTCTTGTGGTTTTTCTTTTTGGACTATGTTTTCTTTTACATCATGACTTATGAAACTGTTTTGCATGGCCACATATGTATAACATATCAAATTGCTTGCTTTCTCAATGGATGAGGGTGAAGAGAGAAGGGAGAGAATTTGGAACTCAAAATTAAAAAGAATGTTAAAAGATTTTTTTTCATGTAAGGGAAGAAAAATAAATTACTAAATAAATTTAAAAAATCCTTCCTGTTCCCTTAAGTGTACTATAAATCACAGAATTATAGAATCAGATTTAAAGGTGGAAGCGACCTTAGACATCCTCTACTCCAACTCCAAAATAAGAAAAATGAGGCTCAGATGTTAAGTGACTTAGTTACTGAGGTCACACAAATGAGTTAACAGAGCTAGGTTTTGAACTTTATCATGTGATTATAAATGCAGTGCTCTTCATTTCCCCATGTACTTTTGCAGGTTTAACAGTGAAGGCAATAATAATGAGGCCCTTCAATAATATGAACCCCTTAATTGGTCTCCTTGCATTCAATTTCTTCCTTTTCTAAGCCATCTCTCCAATAGCTGCCAAACTGATAGTCCTTTTTTTTAAAAGTATAATTTATTTTTAACATTCATATTGTAAAAATTTTGGGTTTTAAATTCTTCTTTACTTCTCAACCCTCCTCCACTCATTGAGAAAGCAAGAAATAAATTAATTATACATGTGAAATTATGAAAAAAAAATTCCATATTAGCCATGTTATCAAAAAAAGCAAGATAAAGTGAAAAAAATCATGCTTCTCTATACACTCAGCCTCCATCATACTTTCTCTCAAGGTAGATATTATTTTTCATCATACATCCTTCAGAATTGTATTATTGTATTGATCAGAATAGCTGAGTCATTCATAGTTGATCATCATTACACTATTATCCTTTCTTACTATGTCCAGTGTTCTCCGCTTTTGCTCATTTGACTTAGCATCAGTTTATTTAAGTCTTTCCAGGTTTTTCTGAAACCATCCTGCTCATCATGTCTTATGGCGCAATAATATTCCATCACAGCCAAATACCTTACCTTATTCAGCCACTCCTCAATTGATGGACATCCCCTCAACTTTCTTTTCTTTATTAAAGTTTTTTAATTTTCAAAAGATATGCATGGATAATTTTTCAACATTAACCCTTGCAAAACCTTGTGTTCCAATTCATCCCCTTCTTCCCACCCCTTCCCCTACACCACAAGTAATATATGTTAAACATGATAAAAAAAAGTTAAATCCAATATATGCATACATATTTATACAATTATCTTACTGCACAAGAAAAATCAAATCAAAAAAGAAAAAAATTAGAAAGAAAATAAAATGCAAGCAAATAATAACAAAAAGAGTGAAAATGTTATGTTGTGATTCAAACTTGTTTCCCACAGTCCTCTTTCAGGGTATAGATAGCTCTCTTCTTCACAAGATAATTATCCCCTCAATTTTCAATTCTTTGCCACCACAAAAAGAACTGCTATGTTTTTATACACACTGATTTTTTCCTTTTTTCTTTTATCTCTTTGGAATATAGACCTAGTAATGGTATTGCTTGGTCAAAGGTTATGAAGAGTTTTATAGTCATTTGTGCCTCATTCCAAATTGCTCTCCAAAATGGTTACAACTCCACCAACATTCAGCTGTTCCTCCAGTCATCCTGATTTATGTCTTGCCACTGGACCCAGATGGCTCTGGAGGGGAAAGTAAGGCAGGTGACCTTGCCCAGCCCTCCCTCACTTAAATCCAACTCATTTGCTTGTCACGGCATCACCTCCCTGATGTCATGGTCATCTCCAAGAATGAAGGACAAATATGAACAACTTCAGTGTCTGACTCATAATAGATGCTTAATAAATGCTTGATGGTTCACCTAGTCCAACCCCATCATTTTATTCTTAAGGAACTGAGCCCTAGAAAGGTGACCTGCCCAGATGGGATTTGAGTCCAGTTCTTCTGCCTCAGAGGCCACTAAGCTTTCCCTTGTGTTATAAGCCATTTTAGCCTCAAACGATTCCAAATCCCATCCAAATGCTGATGGTTTGATAGTATGGAAAGACGCACTGGAAATTAGAGTATCAAGATTCTAGTTCTGGCTTTATCACCAGCTTCCTCTGTCATCCTGGCTAAGGCCTTTTCCTTCTCTCTAAGAATGTAGGGTGGTACCAGCTGATTTTTAAGGAGTCTTTTGACTCCAACCTTTTCACATTTCCTTCCCCTCTGTTCTTAACTGTCTGCCTAAACTGGGCTCTCTTTTTCTGTCCTACCTCATCATCTTTGCTCATTCTCAGCCATAGTCCTCCCTTACTCCTCAGCCACTTGGCAGTTGGCTTTATAGGCACTTTTATTAGCAGATAAATCAGCAGTAATGCAAAAGGAACTGGTGCCCCGGTGAGAAACTGGCTTTTGTTTCTGCTCCTAGAGCACATCCCTGGGCACTAGCTCAGTTCTCTCCCCAACTCATTGAGCGTTCCTCCCACTCCATTATTAACTTCTGGCAATTTGTTTTTCCATGTTTCCTTTTGCTGTTGGGCAGCAGCTGTGCTGGAGGCATGGGGATGGGTTTAGTTTGGTGATTAGTTACAGCAACTGGGGTTGTTTTCCTGCTTCCAAAGCTCAGTCTTTTAGCTCTCTTGGCAAAACTACACCTTCCCCCCTACTAAGTGGAGGGGGATGGTTTCTGGGTAAAGAGGCTGGCTCAATGAGCACCACCTTTTGGGGTCTATGTACTTGGGGCAGCTGCTATGCTTGTCCCACCCATATTTTGCTGCTGAACTGATACTTATAAATGACTGCTCTCTGATTCTGTTATTCTTCTCCTTTTTCCTTTCTTAGTGACTTCATTATTTTATCTCATAAATTCAGAAAGGAGAGTTATAGAGATAGCTTGGGCTAGTGAAAAGAATATTGGACTTAGGGACAGAGGTACTGGGTTCAAGAACCCATTCGGCTAATTACTATTTGTTTGATCCTGGTCAAGTGTCTTGTCTTCAATGGGCTTCAGTTTCCCTCTTGGTAAAGTGAGGAAAGGGGACTATACACAAGGCTTGTAGTCTCTTTGTATTTGCCAATGGACCCCTTAGCAGTCTGATGAAGTTTTTCTCAGAATGTTTTTAATTATGTATTATTATAAAGGCAATCAGCTATATTAAAATAAATTTGTCAAAATAAAAAAATTGATAAACTCCAAGTTAACTTAAGTACTCTGGATAATGTCATTCCTACTTCTCCCTATGTGACCTTAATCAAACCACTTGATCTCTTTGGATCTCCATGTTCTCATTTGTAAAGTAAGAGAATTGGAAGAGATCCTAAGGCCATCAAAATTAGAATTAGAATTCATCTAGTCCTAGCCCTTCACTTTTCAGATAAAATTTCTGCCTACAGACTTGTCCAAAGTCACAAGGGTAATAAGTAGCATAGCCAGAAATCAGTCGGGTCATCTGGCTTCATATACAGCATTCTTTCCACTCAATCATGCTGCCTCCCCATCTTAATGTCTCAGGTGGCTACTATGGCCAAAGCCTGTGATTTTAAGACTGTGGATAGTTGCTTCAGTGAACTTTTTGTGAGGCAGACTCATGGAGGGACCTAGGGAAAGGACTCTCTAGTGTTGCCTTATTGGCTGGAGGTTATGAGAAATTGGTTACGAATTGTCAGCTGTCCTGACCTTTGGATTCTCAGATGCAAGACAGGAAATGAATTGTTGGGGTTTTGGGGAGAGTTTTTTTTTAACTTTAAGTCTGTGAATCTACACAGAGAAAAGTGCTTGCTGATTATTATTGTACATTTTCCTAATGGAGGTTTCTTCTTAAATACTACTCAAGAAATTACTTTGTTCCTGATTTTTAAATTTGGCTTGGTAGTGAGCATCATAATGTGCTGAGGGAGAGAATCCAAGAATCATCAGATTCCTGTTTCCTTCTTCATTATGTCATGATTTAACCCTCATCTCCTATTCCTTGAAACCAGCTATATTTGTCTCTTTTTGAAGTGATACCTCAAATGTCATGCCTGCTGAGAATGGAACAAAGCAGATATGTTATATACCTCTATCAGGAATGGAAACCTCTCTATTTCTGAGTGTGTGTGTGTGTGTGTGTGTGTGTGTGTGTGTGTCCCTTAGCATCCTACTTGGGAAAAAAAGATCATAGACTCATATTCAGTTGTGGGGTTGCTGCCAGTCTGGCCTTATATTGTTGGCTAGGTTCCAAAAGTTTAAATAATAATAACTTGCATATATAGTGCTTTATAGTTGAAAAAAAGCTTTACATACATTATTTATTTGAACCTCTCAACAGCCCTGGGGAATGGATATTATTATTGTTCCCATTTTATAGATCAGGAAAACAAGACTCAGGGACATGAAATGGTAACACAAATAGTGAAATATAAGGTAAAATTTGAATCAGGTCTTCCTGGTACCAAATCCAGGGCTTTTATCCATTCCCTGGCCTCTCCTTGGCTTCTTTCACTACTTGCAATCTCTAAAGCTTAACATTCATCAGTCAATAAGCAGTGCTAGAGACCGAGGATACAATACAAGAGTCAGACATTCCTGACTTCAAAGTTTCTGGATTAAAAGTCTAAAATTTTCTGGAAAATTAATATGTTCTTATCATTTCTGAAGGCCTATGCTATAAACTATATTCTATCTTGTTCACACTGGACATAGTATAATAGAGTGTTGAACCCAGAGTTAGTCCTTTTTCTATCACTTATTAGCTATCTAACCACAGAAAGAAAGGTCCCTTAACTTTTCCAGGACTCAGTTCCCTAGTTGTAAAATAGGGGGAGTATACTAGA
This sequence comes from Myrmecobius fasciatus, assembly GCA_023553655.1. Lineage (NCBI taxonomy): Eukaryota > Metazoa > Chordata > Mammalia > Dasyuromorphia > Myrmecobiidae > Myrmecobius > Myrmecobius fasciatus. Next base: position 412,079 of record JAJPUD010000381.1, on the reverse strand, counting down.
TGGATTGGAAGTTTCCTTCTAGCTCTGAATCTCTGATTTCATGATGATACAATCTTATTGTGGCATAGTTTCCAAAAACAAAAGGCCCTGCTGTGTTTTCAACCCTGTATCTATTGGATGGGAATTTGGGAATGTTACTTTGGTGTGTTCCACAATGCATTGTTGCAGAAAGGTGGCAGGTGCTGAGTGTGTGTGTGTGTGTGTGTGTGTGTGTGTGTGTGTGTGTGTGTGTGAGGGAGAGAGAGAGAGAGAGAGAGAGAGAGAGAGAGAGACAGAGAGAGAGAGAGACAGAGAGAGAGAGACGGAGAGAGACAGAGACAGAGAGACAGAGACAGAGACAGAGAGAGACAGAGACAGATACAGAGAGACAGAGAAAGAGAGATAGAGACAGAGAGAGAGACAGAGACAAAGACAGACAGAGACAGAGAAAGAGAGACAGTGTGTGTGTGTGTGTGTGTGTGTGTGTGTGTGTTGGGGGACATTCTGTTCATCAGGTACTGTTGGGGACAGCTGAGCTGGGGGCAGGGAGAGAATATGGGGAAATCAAAGACAGTCCTTCTGTCGTTGAAGGCTGAACTGCATATGGTGAATGAATCTGTCCGGGCCAAAAGGTTTTCATTTTACTTTCAGGGGGTGGTAATTGTGAAAGTGTCTGACCCTGACACTGTTCACTGTTCAGGGAGTTATTTATGTTTGAAATGATGAGAACTCCACCATTCCCCCCCTTCCCGTCTTCCCCCACCCTCTCCCCTGCAACCATAACATAAAATGTGTGAGGAAGTGGTCCAAATACCAGCTTGCATTTCGTAGTCAGGATTACTGCTGTCACGAGTGTGTTTCAGGCCTCCATCTATCTTCAGCTTAGACTCTCTTGCCTGTCACTATTGGAACATTGATTCCTAAGCACTTAAGTTTCCTCAGCTAAGACACTCCATATGTGTATGTAGTTTTAAAAATTGAGTGTTTTTTTAAACGCGCCTCAAGCTCATAATCTCTGTTTTCTCTATTGATTTTTTACACTTTAAAACCTTGGATAAGCCCAACTTAGTCCCTCATTGGGTTTGGGATATAGTTTCCTACTTTTGGACCCTACATAAGCCACCTTATATGCCAGGCTGAGGAGTTTGCAATTGGAGACAATAGGAAACAACTAAAAGTTTTTGAATAGAGCCAAATACTTAGTTAAGGAAGCCTATTTTGGGCGTGTGAGGGAAGAGACTATAAGCAGGCAGGAAAAACCATTAGAAAAGTATTACAATTAGGTAAGAAACAATGAAGGCTTGAATTTAGATAGTGGTTATTTGAGAGAAGGGAAAGAAATAGATGTGAGAGGAATATCGACAAATAATGGCAGCTAATTGGATATGATAGTGAAGGAAAATAAAGAGTCAGAGACAATCTGGGTGAATCCAAATGACAAGTAAGATGAAGGTTCCAAAAGATATAGGAAAATTTGGAGAAAGGGAGGATGTAGGGGGAAGATGATAGATTTTTTTTTGGACATTTTGACCTTGAGATGTCAGAGGGGCATTCAGGTGAGGAAGCAGGCTTAGAGAAAGGAACTTTCCCCCAAATATATTGGCATTAATACCTTTCTGAAAATACGTGGAGGCCTGTCATATGTTTTCCAGGTCTTAGGCAGGTTGAAATCAGAATCAGTGGGTAGAAGTTAAAAGGTTACATATTTTTCCTTAATATCAAGAACTTTACATAACTTTCCAACAAAGAATAGGTTGCACAATGACTCACAGAGTGTTGGAGTAGATGGAACATAGATATTAAATGATCATTTTAAGATTAAATGATCATTCTACTCTGTATACAATTCTAGTCCCTCTTCTGGCTTTCCATTCTCTATCACTAGCTACCAATTATTCATTTTGAACTGAATGGCCCCATAGGCTTTTCAAATTCAGCACATTCAAAATAGTCAATTCTCTTTCTTGCAAACCCAGGGTTTTCCCTAACTTTCCCATTTCAATTGAGGTTACTATTGTACTTCCAGTCACTGAAGTTTCTTACTTTGGAGGCATTTTTTATATTTTAAAAACATTTTTATTTAAAGTTTTGAGTTCCAAATTCTGTCCCTCCCTCCTTTTCTCTTCTGACTCCTTCCTGAGACAAATCATAAGCAAAAGATGTAGGATATATATGTGCAATTATGTAAATTTGTCATTTTATACAAGAAGATTCAAATAAAAGAAAAAAAAGAAAGTGAAAAATATTCAGTTAACATTCATTCTTCCTCTGGAGACAGTATACTTCATCATTAGTCCTTTGGTTTTGTCTTGGATCATTGTATAACTAAGTTATTCATAGTTGATCATCATTACAATATTGCCCTTTCTGTATATAATGTTCTGATTCTGTTCAATTTGCTCTCTAGCAATTCAAGTAAATCTTTCCAGGTTTTTCTGACGTCATCCTGCTTGTCATTTCTTATAGCACAATGATATTCCATTATAATATTCCATTACCACAGCTTGTTTAGCTATTCTCCAATTGATGGACATCCCTTTGAATTCCACTTCTTGGCCTTCACAAAAAGAGCTGCTATAAATATATTTGTATAAAGGTTTTTTCCTCTTTTTGTGGATATCTTTAGGATCAAAAAATATGCTCAGTTTTATAATCCTTGGATTGATTCTCTAAGATTTTAGAAGTATAACTTCATGTTATTTGCAAATAGTGATAGTTTTATTTCTTCATTGTCTATTTTAATTCCTTTAGTTCCTTTATCTTCTCTTATTGCTATAGTTAATGTTTTAGTACAATATTAAATAATAGAGATGATAATGGGCATCCTTGCTTCACCTCTGATTTTATTGGGAAGGCTTCTAGCTTATCCTTGTCATAGATAATAATTGCTGATAGTTTTAGATAAATATTACTTAGGTTTTAAAGTAAGTTCCATTCATTCCTATATTCTCTGGTGTTTTAGTAGGGATAGGTGCTGTATTTTGTCAAAAGCTTTTTCTGCATCTTTTGAAATAATCATGCAATTTCTGTTGCTTTTATTATAATATGGTCAGTTATATTAGTTTTTCTAATATTCTAATATTTCTAATATTAAAACAGCCCTGTATTTCTGTTATAAATCCTACCTAGTCATAATGATATATTGCTGTAAATCTCTTTGCTGGTATTTTATTTAAAATTTTTGCACCAATATTCCTTAGGGAAAACAAAATTTCTTTGTTTTGGCTCTTCCTAGTTTGAGTAACAGTGCCATATTTGTGTCACAAAAGGAATTTTGTAGGACTCTTTCTTTACCTATTTTTCCAAGTAGTTTATGTAGTATTGGGATTAATTGTTCTTTAAATGTTTGGTAGAATTCACTTGTGAATCCATCTGGTCCTGGAAATTTTTTCTTAGGAAGTTCACTGATAGATTCAATTTCTTCTTCTAAGATTGGGTTGTTTAAGTGTTTTATTTCTTCTTTTGTTAATCTGGGCAATTTATATTTTTGTAGATATTTTTCCATTTCAATTAGTTTGTCAAATTTACTAGCATATAATTGAACAAAATACCTCCTGACAATTGTCTTAATTTCCTCTTCATTGCTGATGAGTTCACCTTTTCATTTTTGACACTAGTAATTTAGTTTTCTTCTTTCCTTTTAAAATCAAATTAACAAATGATTTATTTATTTTATTGGTTTCCCCCCAAAAAAAAACCAGCTTCTAGTTTTATTTATTAGTTCAATGGTTTTCTCACTTTAAATTTTATTACTCTTTCTTTTGATTTTCAGGACTTACAATTTGGTCTTTAACTGTTTTTTTTTTAATTTCTTGTGTGTGTGTATGTGTGTTAGTTTCACGCCCAAATTCACTGATCTGCTTTTTCTTTATTTTATTGATGTAAGCAATTAGAGATGTAAAATTTCCCTTAAGTACTACTTTGTCTGCTTCCCCTAAATTTTGGTATGTTGTTTCATTGTTATCATTTTCCTTAATGAAATTATCAATTGTTTCTATATTTGTTCTTTGACCCACTTGTTATTTTATAATCAGATTATTTAATTTCCAATTAATTTTTAATGTCTTTTGCCATTGTCCCATTTATTGAATGTAATTTTTGTTGTATTATGATGTGGAAAAAATAGATTTACTATTTCTGCTTTTCTGCATTTAGTTGTGAGGTTTTTTTTAAGCTTTTTATTTACAAAACATATGAGTGATTTTTCTGCATTGACCTTTGCAAAAACTTTTTTTTCCCAAGCTTTTCCCCTCCTTCCCTCCAACCCCCACCCCTAGATGACAGGTAATCTAATACATGCTAAATAGGATAAATTATATGACAAATACAATACATGTATACATATCTATACAGTTATCTTACTGCACAAGAAACATCAGATCTAGAAAGAGAAGAAGAAAAAACAACCTAAGAAGGAAAACAAAATGCATGGAAATATTCACAGAAAGCGTTAAAATGCTGTGTTGTGGTTTACACTCAGTTCCCACAGGCCTCTCTCTGGATGTATATGACTATCTTCATCCCTGAACCATAGGAACTGATTTGAATCACATCATTGTTGAAGAGAACCATGTCCATCAGAATTGATCATCATATAGTCTTGTTGTTGCCATGTATATTGATCTCCTGGTTCTGCTGATTTCACTCAGCATCAGTTCATGCAAGTCTCTCCAGGCCTCTCTGAAATCCTCCTGTTGGTCGTTTCTTACAGAACAATAATATTCCATAACATTCATATACCATAATTTATTCAGCCATTCTCCGATTGATGGGCATCCTTTCAATTTCCAGTTTCTTGCCACTACAAAAAGGGCTGCCACAAACATTTTTGCACATGTGGGTCCCTTTCCCTAGTTGTGAGGTTTTTATATTCTAATGCATAATCAATTTTTGTGTAGGTTCTCTGTATTTCTGAGAAAAAGGAATATTCTTTTCTATTATGCAAGTTTTGAAGAGATCTAGCATATTTAACTTTTTCAGAATTTTATTTACCTCCCTAACTTCTTTCGTGTTTATTTTTTGGATAAATGTATCTAATTTTGAAAGGGGAAATTTGAGGTCCCCTACTAGTATAGTTTTATTATTTATTTCCTCCTATAACTCATTCAAGTTCCTCTTCAAAGATTTAGTTGCTATATCATTTGGTGCATATATTTTTAGGATTGCCTATGCTACTGTTTGGCAAGATATATTTTCCTTTTTCTCTTTTAATTAGATTTATTTTTTGCTTTTGCTTTATCTGAGATCATAATTGTTGCCATTACTTTGTTTGTTTCAGCTGAATCAACTAGAGAGATTCTACTCTGGCCCCTTTCCTTTACTGTTAATCTGGGTGATTTATATTTTTGTAGATATTTTTCCATTTCATTTAGGTTGTCAAATTTGTTAGCATATAATTAGACAAAATGCCTCCTAACAATTGTCTTAATTTTCCCTTCATTCCTGATGAGTTCACCCCTTTCATTTTTGATACTAGTAATTCAGTTTTCTTTTTTTTAAATCAAATTAACAAATGATTTTCTTATTTTATTGGGTTTAATCCATTCTGCTTTCCAATTCCATTTTGTGGATGAGCTCATTTTATTCATATTTGTCTTTATGATAACTGTGTATTACTTTCCATGCTATTTTTTTCTTGTTTATCCCCCTTTCTTATCTCCTACTTTATCCTTTCCCTCCTAACAAGTGTTTTACTTCTGATCACCACCCTCCCTTTTATCAGTTTCCCCTCTCCCTTCTACTTTTCCCCTTCCTTTTTATTTCTTTATAGGGTTAGATAGATTTCTTTATCCAATTAAGTATGTATGTTTTTCCCCTCTTTGAACTAATTTTGATGAGTCAGGTTTAACCTGTGCCCACTACCCTTTTCCCCATCTTCTCCTCCATTATAATAGCTTTTATTCATGTCTTTTATATGGAATAATTTACCCATTCTATCTTCCCTTTCTTTTTTTCAGTGTATTTTTCTTTCTGTTCTTTTTATTAATTATTATTATTTTTTTAGAATCATCCCATAAGTCACTTTATATCCATACCCTCTGTCTACATATACTCATTTTAATTGCTCTTAGAGTAATAAAGTTGAGTTACAAATATTATCTTGCCATATAGAAATATAAACAGTTTAATCTTACTGAATTTCCTATGCTTTCTATTTCTTGTGCTTGTGTGCATGTGTGTTATTTTAAAATATTTTTTATATTTTCCTTGAGTCTTATATTTGGACACGATGCTAAGAAAGTCCCTTAATCTCTGTTTCAGAACTTTCTAAGATTGTAAATTGAGGAACAGTTAGAAATCCGCATTGATAGAAGAAATTAACTTACTGGGAGCTCCCTACCATCAGAAGTCCATACCCACTTCTTTTCTAAGAATTGGATTTGTTTCTATGCATGCCTGCTGTCTACCTGAATGCTACACTAGGACAGTAGCTGTTTTGCTTTTTTCTCCATGTCTAGCACAGCACCTGTGCTTAATAAATGCTTGTTGAACAAATGAGTGCATTTAGAGAGAACAGTTTTCTCATGTTATCCAAGAAGTGATTTGGCTAAGTGAGTGAGAAATCATAAGGGACTTAGCAAGATTAAATTGCTTATGTTCCTATATAGAGAAATGATGTGTGTGACCCCTAAGAACTTTATATTCACTTCAAGAATTAGGTAGAATAGTTAGAGAACATTTAGAGGACAAAGGTGTGAATCTATTTGTTGGAATGGTCTCAAGAATAGAAGGATGAGAATAAGAGACGAACTTGGAGAAGGGGAAAGAGAATGGGAAAAATTCTCATAAATAAGGCATGCAAGGAAGATTTTATGCAATGAATGGGAAAAATAGAGTGGTGATGAGTAATGCTTGAACCTCACTCTTACCTGAACTGGTTCAAGCAGGGAAGAATATCTATCTTGATCTCTATGGAGAGAGAGGTAGTTAGATTATGTATATACAAACAGGAAAGTGGAAGGTGGAAAGAATAAGAAGCAGATGGGGGGATAAGGAAAAAAGGAAATAGATTAAGGGAGCCAATAGTCAGAAACAAAACTCTTGAGGAGAATACAAAGTAAAAAAAGAGAATGTTAAATACAAGAAAATAAAATACATAAAAATGTTTAATTAGCAATCATAACTATGAATGTGAATGGGATTAACTCACATAGAAAGTGTAAGAGATTAATAGAATAAATTAGAAACCAGAATCTAACAATACATTGTTTTAAAGAAACACACTTATCTATAAAGTCCAGCAGGAAGAGATCGACACATTCTATTAAAAATAAGTACAGACATTATAGAAAACTTTGAAGTCTATCTGCCAAGACAAACCCAGGAATCATATCACACAGTTATAAAACACTTTTCACACAAAAAATTCAAATCTAAACAATTGGAGAAATATTAATTGCTTGTGAGTATACTGAAGCATTATAATAAAAATGACAATCCTACCTAAATTGATCCACAACTATGTAAATCAAACTTCAAAAAAATTACTTTAAAAAACATTACTTTATATACAGTTTTGAATAGTTACTAAATTCATCTTGATGAACAAAAGATTAAAAATAATCAATGAAATCAATGAAAAAAAGATGGAAAGGAAGGAGGCCTGCCAGTAACAAATTTCAAACTATACTATAAAGCAGAAATCAACAAAACAGTTTGTTACTAGGAATAGTGGAGCCACCTGCTAGTGGCTGCTGGGAATCTAATTCTGACCAACAGAACAGATCCCTTCATGTGAGAGGATGATAACTTTACATGGAGACTGAAAGGCAGTTGCATTCTCTGATCTTCTCTTTCCTCTTGCCTCCAATTTATTTCATTCCCAATTCACAAGCAACATCTGTGTCAGTAAAGGCTGCGTTGCAATTCCTTTAGGGTATTATGATTCACAGCTGTGGGGACTTTTAGAAAATTGGCCTGTCCCTTCACACTTAGGCATAGTTCTTAACATACTAGTTAAGAAATAGAGTGGTTGATCAATAGAACAGATTAGGTACATAATATACAGAAACAAATTAGCTCAATAATTTAATGTTTGAAAAACCCAAAGATTCCAACTAATGGGGCAAGAATTGATTAGTCCATAACAACTGCTGAGAAAATTCGAAAGCAGTCTGGCAAAAGGTGAGCCACATCTCATATATATATATATATATATATATATATATATATGCTATATATGTACATATATATGTACATATATATGTATATATATACACATATCAAGATAAGTTCAAAATCAGTGCTTAATTTAGACAAAGTTTAATATCATAAACAAATTACTATAAACTGTTTTCAGAGGAAAAAAATCAAACTTATCAATAGTCACAAAAAATGCTCTAAATTGGAGGATTCTGGGAAGATGGTGGAGTAGGTTAGTAAATTCAAGCTCTCCAGATTTCCCCCACAAACAGAACAAATTTATGCCTCAGGGCAAACATAGACTGGTAAAAAAATCAAGAAGATGTAAGTCAGAACAGGGGTTCTCCTGACACAACTCAAAAAGATCTGAAGACCCACCCCCAGGTGAGAAGTACAAATACCTCCAGGCTAGCTCCTAAGAAATACCAAATGGGGACTCCTGGGGCTAGCTGGGTTTGACTGGAGATTCAGCAGGAACCATAGGAACTTTCACCTCCAAAGAGTAGAGTTGGAGCCCTGGCAGACTGGAATGAACCTTGGCTGATTGTGAGGCCTGTCTGTGCTACAGAGACCTGGCTCTGGGTGAGAAGGAACCAGCACACCTGCTGAGTACAAGAGCAGTGGGACAGGGATGTTGCTGGTTATGGGAAATTGTAGAAGGGGGAAACTCTTAGTTTGGAGTTCCAGGTCAGTGGGGAAATCTGAAATCTCTGATCAACAGTGATTTAGAGCACCTTTTCATGTAATTAGAAATGGGTTTTAATTTTTTTTATCAGAAAATTGTCTGTTCATATCCTTTGACTATCAATTGGAGAATGGCTTGAATTCTTATAAATCTGAGACAATTCTCTGTATATTTTAGAAATGAGACTTTTATCAGAATCCTTAAATATAAAAATGTTTTTCCAATTTATTGTTTCCCTTCTAATCTTGTCTGCATTAATTTTGTTTGTACAAAATATTTTTAACTTAATATAATCAAAATTATCTATTTGGTGTTCAATTATGAGTTCCAGTTCTTCTTTGGACACAAATTCCTTCTTCACAGATCTGAGAGGTAAACTATCCTATGTTCTTCTAATTTGCTTATAATATCATTCTTTACATCTAAATTATGAACCCATTTCTACCTTATCTTGGTATATGGTAATAGGTGTGGGCCAATGCCCAGTTTCTTCCATACTAATTTTCAATTTTCCCAGCAGTTTTTGTCAAATAGTGAGTAAATAGAAAATTTTGTAAGAAACAAGAAAATAAAAAACAATTCAACTATGCTGGAGCTACAATTAGAATTGTACAGGACTTATCAGCAGTCACAATAAAAGATCACAGGTCCTGGAATCATATATACTGGGAATCAAAAGAACTAGACCTGTGACCAAAAATATCATATCCAGCAAAACTATCCATAATGTTCACTGGGAAAAAAAATGGACATTCAATGAACTTGCAGATTTTCAGGATTTTCTATCAACCAAATCCAGACAATAAAAAATTTAACATATAAGAGCCAGTATTAAAGATCAATTTTAAGGAACTTAACATGGACAAATTGTTTGTTTTTTAAACATGAAAATGTATACCATATGTTTAAGATTGACATCAGCAATTCAGTAGCTCACAGTAGAAAGATTTATACAAACAAGGCACAGAAAACAGAGATATTAAAGGGGGAAGGAGGGCTCATAGTTCTGAAAATCTAATCACATGGGGAATGGATTAAATAGGCAACACTACATATATACCATGAAAGTTATATCACCCTCCAAAATCTATAAAAGGATACATGGAGGGGGAAACAAAGGGTGTGGGGGAAGAAGACAAGGGAGAGATCCATGATTGGGAGGACATTAAGAAATAGAAAGGCAAATTAAGGAGCAGAATCAAAATAGAAGAGTTAGCAAGGATAGAAAAGAAGAGATGCACACAAATTCTACAATAAGAATCAGGAGTCCAATTTATTAGGAAAAATAGAAGTACGGCTTTTGATCATTGATCTTAGACAAGGTCAAACTTAAAGATTCAATCAAGAGAGAAATCTATATTATATGTCAGTCTTACTAATATTGTTTTAGATACGTGTTTACATATGAATCAATGCATGTATATATATGTGTGTGTGTGTCTGAATATATTTAGGTATATATGCATGTTGCTCTATGTATGTGTGTATATATGTGTATGAGTGTGGATGGGTGTGAATGTATATGTGTGTGTGTATATCTGTGTGCAGTCAGGTATGTGTGTATCTATTAAATAGATCCGTATTTAACTATGGCCTGCTTGGGGTAGGTAGTGGTGGGGACGAAAGGGGAAAAATAGAATAAAAAAATGTAGCAAAGAGCAAAAGAACAACTTACAGGGAAGCAAAGAAAAGATGGATACTCATGAATATAATTTCTTCTACTGTTGTATATCATTTCTTGAACTGGAATTTATTGTTATATATTTTGCATCCTCTCTGATGTTTTTCTGGGCACATGACAATGTTCTATTCTGTTTTATTTTCCTTTTTTCTTCTTTTTTCTTGTCTTTTTTAAATAAACAGAAAAAAAATTTTAAATGCTTTAAATTGTTATTGATCAGAGAAATGTAAATTAAAACAACTCTGAGGTATCACCTCATCAAATTGGCTAAGATGACAGAAAAGAAAAATGACAAATGCTGGAGGGGCATATGAAAATAAACACAACAGTACACTATTAGAGAAACTGTGAACTAGTCCAACTATTCTGGAGAGCAGTTTGGAACTGTGCCCCCCAAAACTATAAAGCTGCATCATCTTTTGACCCAGCAATAACACTATTATATCCATAAAGAGATAAAAAAAATCATATGCACAAAAATATTTATAGCAACTTTTTTTTGTGGTGGCAAAGAACTGGAAATTGAAGTGATATCCAGTAATGGGGGAATAACTAAACAAGTTATGGTGTATGAATGTGATGGAACACTACATGATGTAAGAAATGATGATAGGGATGGTTTCAGAAAAACCTGACAAGACATAAACTGATGCAAAGTGAACTGAGCAGAACTTCAACAATTTGCAGAGTAACAACAATATTGTAAAAATAATCAAAGGTGAAAGATTTGGTAACTGTGAGCAGTATAATGATCTTCTATAACTCCAAAGGACTTATGAAATGCTTTCCTTCTTCAAATAGAGAACTGATGGTTACAGATTGCAGATTGAAGCATATTTTTTCTCTTTTTTCTTCCAGAACATGGCTAATGTGGAAATATGTTTTACATGATCTCACATATGTAATGAGTATTATATTTCTTGCCTTCTTGATGGGTAGGGCAGGGGGAAGATAGGAGAGACTTGAAACTTTTTTTTTAAGTGGCAGAGCTGGTGGTACTAAACTCAACTTTTCAGGTTCCCTATCTAGCACTTACTTAGTATATTATAGCTGCCACGATCCTAACAGATGACTTCCATCTTGGTGACAACAGGAGATATTGGACCTACATTTCTATCTGCCCCCTTATTTATAACTCCTAGTGTGTTGCACCCAATAGTCTCTCAGTTCACATATTTTTAGTGCATAAGAAAATTATTCTGCTTCTTCTTTCAAGAATAGACTGCTCTACTTAGGGGGAAAGATCTGGGGGTGGAAAGGAGCTTTCTTTTTTTTTGCCACATGTAAACTTAAGGAGTTTGAGCAACAGAATAGCCATTCCCCCTCTGAGCTCTCCTTGAGTAAAGTGGGGCAGTAAGATGCAAGATTGCCTGCTTGAAATGTTGAAGGTTGATTGGACAAAGCCAAGAGAATTACTTCTCTGTAGCCTTCCAAGGCTAGGCATGGATGATAAATGCAGTGTAGTTTTTTGTTTTGGTTTCAACTATCTGGTTGGAAGTGAGATCAAGGTTTGTGAGCATGACATCTGGATCTGCAGTCTTTCTTGGCTGTGCCTTCAACAATCTTGGGCTAAGGAACATTCACAAGTTACACAGTGGAATACAGCCAGAGTTACTCAATGATCTCCAACAATCCAAAGATCAGGATGTTTGAGCAGGATGTCTGAGATGTCACATCACATTAAAAATGGTTGGCACCTGGTCAGATCTGGGCAGAGATTCTTTCTGAAATGTGACATACTGGAAAGACTGTTGAATTTGTAGAAAACTTGGGTTTGACTCCCAGGTTTGCTTTTATTCCCTATGTGATCTTATGCAAGTCATTTCACTTCTCTGGGCCTCAGTTTGCTCATCTGTAAAATATGAAAATTGATCTAGATTCCAGATTCTTAAACTGTGGTTTGAGACCCCATATAGGGTCTTGTAACTTGACATGGGTATCACACAAGTATGATTTATTATCAATAAATGTTTGATTTGTATACCTGACCCCAAGGTCATGTAAAAATTTCTTGGGCTAAAAGTGGTCGCAAGTTGAAAAATTTAAGAAGCTCTGGGCTAGATAACCTTGAAAGTCTTTTCCAGTTTATAAGATATGATTCTAAGACCTGATATTACCTCAATTGGACCTCTCAAGAAGATTGAGTTGAAGTTGAGTTGTTGCTTTGGGAGGCTTGTTTCCATCCCCACTTCAGGTCCAGGTGATAAAAGGATCCTGTACATCTGAGGAGAGAAGCTAAAAACCTAATTTGATATTGTCATGTCTCCAGAGCTCAGAGCCCAGCAGAGATGACCCTTGGAGTGTATTTATCCAGCAGAGAGTCAGTCCTCTGGGACAGCCGTTCTTCAGCAATGTCTTGGCTGACGTGTAGGTCTAATAAATTAAATCTGTTAGATCATCACTGTTATATTCCTTAGACAAGCACTTCTAACGCAGATTAGAAAAGAACTTAAGGGGATTAAAAGCTTCTCTTAGTGAAAAACAATGTTTCAGATGGGAAATCCACTTACCAATTTGAATTTCAGGAGAAACACATGTCTTCTTAAATGCATTTCTACTGCTTGAAGATGCTAGTGTTTTCCCTATGCTTTCCTAACTCTGTTTTGCATAAGTTATAATGTGTATTTTGTTCAGTGTGGCAAGTCTCTCAGAGAGATTGATGGTTTCCATAAAGTTGTATGAAAACATTTCTTCTTTGTTCACAAGGAGGAAAAAAAAGTGTCTAATGGATCTGGAGAATTAAATAATGTCAGCTTATTTTGTAAGGCAAGGAGTCTCTAGGAGTTATCAGCTACCAAACACCAGAGAAAGCTGACTTTTCCAAAACTGGAATAGAGGTAGTTTTCAATTATCTACATATGGATTATCCGAAATAAGTTTGAATAAAACAAATATTTCTTCCTTTTCCCAGCAGGCTTTTGGAGCCATTTCTTTGCTGCCAGTCATTTTGTGTTCAGGAATGGAAAGCCATTTTAATAGTCTGATCCAAATATAATTTGGAAGGCAAACCTGCTGCTGTTTCTGGAAAAAAATCATAATTCAGTGCCAAATCAAATGTAATTACTTTTGGGAGTATTTTATTTAATATTTGGGATTCTCTATGCCATTATAATGAAAAAGTGGAAAGCTGACTACTCAAAGTTGTATACAAATTCCAAAGATTGAGTCAAGTCACTTTTAGGAAGGGAGAATCCAAAGAGCAGTGCATTTTTCCTCAGAAAGCCAAGGTAGCTGACCACCCTTTATGATACTTGGACATCATTACATCTAGGGCTTCCATGAGCTCTTGATATTTATCTAAATTTGGATCATTTTATCAGTGACAACCTAGAATCTCATAGTCACACTGCTGGTTCTCTACATATATCCTACTCCATAGAGATATCATTTCTCCTTTTATTTCTTAAACCATTATTGGAGCCTTTTGCTTTTGACATCATAGACACAATAAATGATGCTCCTTCTGGTGTTAGAGGACCAGTGTGCAAATCCCACCTCCAAAGCAAGACATTTATTTGCTTCAAGACTCAGTTTATTGTTCTGTAAAATAGTGGGTTAAACTATATACTGAAGTCTCTTCCATCTCTAGATTAATGACCCATATGAACACCTCCTCAACATTTCCCTTGCCCAATTGAACCCTATTATGGCACAAATTTAAAAAATAAAGCAAAATCAACTGATAAAATTAATCATTATTGATTGTAAATCTTTTTTCTTTCTCACTTCTAAGTCTTTACTCATAAAGTTCCTCATAACTGAAGAACTCTTTCTGTCCATCATTATTGAATTTCTACCTATCCATTAAAGCCTAGTTTATGTATTATCTCCACAAGGAATCCTTTTTTGATACTCTCCTTCTGGCCCCTACTCCATAGTGAGTAAAGCCCTTTCCCTTGAGACCTCTCCTTCATTTCAAGGGGAAGGCATTTGGTGTGTACCTTAACATTTTTAAAATTTGTTTATTGTTTAAACAATGGACATTTTCCACTATCTCGCTCCATTCCATCATAGAACTCTCCAATACAATAGAGAAACCAATGACCAAGGATGTCACTAACAAAATGAACTCTTTAGATAGCATATGCAAGATTCTAAATGCATATTCTCTACTTCTCTATTGACAGAAAAGAAATTTGTTTCAGCATGTATCTTCTTGGTTGAGCTTCTTTTAGTGTTGGTTCCATTTATATTATTGTAGTCTTTGCACATGCTGTTCTCTTAGCTTTATTCTTTGCATCTTTTTATGCAAATCTTTCTAGATTTCTCTGAATTCCTCATATTAATTATTTCTTATGATTCAGTATTGTTATGTTAATATTTTATAACGGGTCCAAATATTCCCCAAACAGTAGGCAACTACTTTGTTTCCAGTTTTTACTAATACAAAAAGGGAATATATAAATATACACACACAAATATATACTCACATGCACACATACATATACAAATATATATATATATATATATATATACATACATATATAGAGAGAGTATTTATGGTACTTTGTAATTTTGATCTCTTTGGGATACATGCCTAACATTTGATCTGGAACTCTGGATCAAATGCTATAAACAGTTTAATAACATAATTCTAAATAGTTTTCAACAATGGTTGTATTAATTCATAGCTTCATTAATAAAGGAACCTGTTATTCCATAGTCCATCATCAATATAACATCTTTCTTTGGTTGTTTTTGCTAACTTTTTAGATATGAAGATAAAAATACCCCAGAATAGTTTTTATATTTATTTTTATATTTATATTTTATAGAAATATGATTTAGAGCCTTTTTTGGTGATTGACAGTTTGCAATTCATTTGAAAATTTATCTTTTTATAGGGAAATTATTCTCATTCTTATAAATTTGTATCAATTTAGACTTGAAAAAATTTTCCATTAGGTTCTCTTCTTATTCTATTTCATTGATTCATTGGGAGGCAGTTATACTGGATTTGGAATGAGAGAAACTGTATTTGAATCATACTGCTGACTGTTTAATTCATACAGCTGACTACTACTTAATAGATGTGACTATGTTTAACCTTTATTGGATTATTTGCTGTCTGGGGTGAGGAAGGGGAGGAGGAAGGTAGAAAAATTTGGAACACAAGGTTTTGCAGGAGTGAATATTGAAAATTATCTTTGCATGTATTTTGAAAATAAAAAGTTATTATCAAGATAATTTTAAAAAAGAAAGAAAAAATAGATGTGACTCTGGACGAGTCATTTAACCTCTATAGACCTTGTTGACTTCAAAGATCCCTTCCATTTCTAAATCTATTATCCTATGAATTACTTGGGCTTGCTCCTCTCTTTTTTTTTTAAATAATAGCTTTTTTATTTTTCAAAATACATGCAAAAATAGTTTTCAACATTCACCTTTACAAAATCTTTTGTTCCAAAATTTTTCCCCTCCTTTCCCCCACCTCCCTCCCCTAGACAGCAAGAAATCTAATATATGTTAAATATGTACAATTCTTCCATACATATTTCCACATTTATTGTGCTGCACAAGAAAAATTAGATCAAAAAGGGAGAAAAAGGGAAATAAAATAAAAAGCAAGCAAAGAACTTCAAAACTGAAAATATTATGTTGTGATCCACCTTCAGTTCCCATAGTCCTTTCTCTAGATGCAGATGGCTCTCTCCATCACAAGTCTATTGGAATTGGCCTGAATCACCTCATTGTTGAAAAGTATCTGTCTTATATACTTAGCACATATTATTTTATATCAAAAGTATTTGTTTATGTGCCTCTCTTGTAGAATAAGAGCACAAGAAGGAGGGCACATGTCATATGTCATATTTTCCTTTTATTTCCTGAAGATGAAGTATTTTGGAATGGCATAATTTGTTACTTCCATTGGATGAAAGGGGAGAGGTTGAGAAGAAGTCACATCCACCACAAGGTCCTGGATTCCCATCTATCTCAGATCATCGAAAAAAGGCATGGGCTCCTTTCCTTAAGATTTGGAATTGCCTGGATGAATTAGATGCCTTAATTACATCCCTATGGTCTAACCTTCAAAAAAATAAATTTAAGGCAGTGTATTATAGTGGAAAAAAGCATTGAATTAAGGTAAAAAGTCTTGGGTTCAAATTTTGCTTCTGCTCCTTACTAGCTACGTGATCCTGGGCAAGGCTCTGAGTCTCTGTGGGTTTAATTTTCCTTGCTTGTAAAAGAATGTATAATGATCTTTAAGGTCTCTTCATGTTGCAAGTCTCATAATCTCTCCAGAGAGAGAGTGTCAGCCCAAGCAGATCCTTTGCTTCAAAGGCTGGTTCCCTCCAGCCCTCTGGATGGAAGGGGAAAGCAGCTGGGTCAAAAAATGTTCCCGGATAGCTCAGGAGATCCAGGCACGGTGAGGTTTCTGGCCTGAGCTATTTAGATAATCTTTTCCCCCATCCATGCCTGCCCTCAGTTTTGCTGCCTTGCCTTGTGTTAACATGCAGGTCCAACATCTTTCTGGAAAATGTGGTGCTAGAGTGTTTCTCAGTTTTAATTACACTTTGAATGGTAAGAGCCTGGCTGTCAGCAGCCCTTCTGAAATTGTTTTAATTGAAGTTCCATGAATCCTAGGGAGTTCAGATTGAGTTCATCTCTGAGCCCATCCTGATTTCATTAAAGATTTGATCTTTCTTTTTTCACCAATAAAACATTTATATAGTTATCTGCTTCGGAACCATTTTCTTTCTTTAAAGAAAAAAAAGCCAACCTCATTTCATGCCAATAAAATTCAAGAATCATCTCTTGATTTTTCTGGCATACAATTGAGAAAAAATGGAAAAAAAAATCTAATGTGATTTTAAAGGCAATTCCCATTTGAGAGGACATCTGAATTTGCAGGCAAGGGTGTTTTCGAATTGGCTGAACCCAAGGCTGATTTAAAGGAAAAAAAACTTTTATTGATGACCTTTGTTTTTATATCACAATCATTTCTGGAAATACCATGCCTTCAGGCTTCCCAAATAAACCCTTTGCTCCTTGTAGTAAAAGAAAATGATTAAGTAAAAACAGCTGATACTATAACCTCATTTGACAATGTCTACAACAGTCTGCTCTCATAATCCTCCTCCTCTCTACTGTGAAAAACACAGTGTTATTTTATTATTTGTTCTCAGGGACCATGATTGACTTTTCAACTTCAGAGAGTTCAGTTTACTTTTAGAGAGCTCTTTGTTTACATGGTTGTGATCATTGTGCATCTTCCTCTTTTGGTTCTGCATATTTCATTCTGCATCTGTTCATACAGAACTTCCCAGGATTGATTCTTAAGTTGCATTTTCTTAAAAACAGGTGGAGTTTTTCCAGGGTTTGATCTTCCATTTTATACAACAGTGGAATGAGAATGTCTCTAAATACTAACTATGGATGTATGCATCCCTTGAAGAGAGGAATTTATGGGCAGCATAATTATTGATCATTATGTAACAGTGACAAAGTAAAAGTGTTCTTCATGAAGGGGCTTCTTGGCCTCCTGTGTTATGAATTAACAAGTAATGATCACTAAACCCTCCTGGTACAGCTTTTGCTTCTATTTGATGCTCAGGCTTCTGCTCTTAGACTAGACTGGGGGCTATCTGTTTTGCCACATCCTTCCCAAACTCTCCTTGTTGGGCAGTTTGGAGCCCCCCAACATTTGGGTTAAGATCCCAGCTGCAGCTCTTTTCCCGAACTTTGTTTCATGTCTATAATATACTTAAAATTCACTAAATGACAGTTTATAATATCATTATCTACAGTTAAAGATATTATAACTTCAAAAATGAAAAGAAAGTGTAGCCATATGTGGAAATGCTTTATTTTGTGCACTTTTAAACCCCCCCCCCAACCCCAATCCTTTCAACTGGACCAGACAGGCAGCAGTAAGAAAATCATATGTCTGTGAAAGTAGTTGGCAATTTTAGCTCCCCCAGTTGTCATGAAAGGAAATGAGGCTATTTAGACGGTAAATATCAACCTAAGACTAATTTATTTTTCTTTATAAAAATTATTTTGGAACTGGATTCCAATATGTTCTTTATTACATGGTTTGATAATTCAGTGATGCTCGCACCCCCTGCCCCCCCCAATAACACATGAATTGATTCAAACCTTCACTCCAAAACAGCCCTGGGGTTATTAGGAACAGCATGGATGGAGTATGGATTAGGTTTAAAAGTAATAAAAGAGTAGACCTGTTGGTTAGGTGAAAAATTCACTATCAGATTCCTGAGTGCTGCCTTTCTTTTCATGTGCAAACTGCAGTAAATGAGCCATTTAATTCAACAAATCCAGAGTTCTGATCCACCAGAAATAGAGACTTGGGTTAGTTCAATTTGTAACAAATGATCTCCATATGATCAAAGTCCCGCGAGCTGATTTCAACATGCTGCTTAAATTAGTCTAACACCAAAGTCTTTGGCTCAGAGACAGTATTTGGAATGTCTTACCAGAAGAAAAATTCCTCCCCACACATGGTTCTAATATCATGGCATGGCAGCTTTGCTTTTTAATGGGCTGACAAGAGGCCTCGGCGCTAACTTTCTGACTCCAAAAAGTCCTCGTGCTGTCACCCGCAAACCAGCTAGGATAATTTTTCCTTGGCTTCCTTATTAAAGCCTGAATGAAGGGATTGTGTGGCTTTCTTAATGTCACTCGGTCTGTTTGCCATAAATTCAGGCCCTCACGATGAAAGCTGCACTTATATTTCTCGGGGAAATGGAATCAAGGAGAATGCACCCGGGTTCACAATAAATAACCAAGCGTGAGTTATTAAGTGAATTTCATATACCAGGGCCTTATTACATCAGCAGTTTAGATAATGGCTTCTGAAAAAATATTTCTCTGCCGAAACATAAAGAAGAGAGGGTATCGGGAGGGCGCCTGGGCTGACAGCCATAGACAGGCAGAGTGAGAACTGAATAGGCAGTCTTTCCAGAAACAGAATATTTACAATTTTTGTTTGCATGCTGCCACCTATTTGGTTCCACAGGGAGATGAGTGGCCAGCTTGCCAACATGACATACATCCCTGTGGTCTCTGGGGCTGGGATGGTTTGTTTGCTTTTTTCAGAAGGAAGATGTTGGCTTATTTAGATTATGTGCCTAATTTTGGAGGATGTTTATTCTGCTGCTTCTAAATCACATTTTTTTTTCAGAATTTGTTAGCCCATGAAAAATGTGGCTGGCCCATAGGCCGATCATTTCATTAACTGCCCCATGTTTTGGGATATAACCTTGGGATGTTGGTGGGAACTGGTCTCCATGCTCTGTGTTTCCAGCTTCTTTCCAAGTTCCAGGGGTTAGGTAGGCCGACCCCACTGTTACTTACCTTATTTGGGTTTGGGATGTTTTCTGGGGGATTTCAGGGCCCTGAAAAGGAAGCAGGACTAGCCAGGGGCCCAGCCCCTGTTTCTGGGGCTTTGGTCATGCTTCCTCTAGAAGCCAGCTGTATGGTAGCCGTTCAACAGCTGAAGTGGGGGCCATTCAACGGGCACAAAGGAGACCCCACAGATCCCCTAAAACACGAGCAGGGCAGGTGGATGGGCCTTCCTGCCCTGACTGTGTATGTCTGAACCCTGAGCCCAAGACAATATGGATCTGGAATTGAGGCAAGAGAAAGACAGTTAGTCTAGAAAGCAGGATTCATCTCTAAAAGACCAAAGTGGTCATGGTGTCTGACATTACTTAGTCCTTGAGCTTAGTTCTGTTTTTTTTCTTGTTTCAAGGAAAAGCATTCTGGGACCCACTGACCACATAGTACAATGTTAAAGGGGCTGGACTGGGATAAAGGGTTTTGAATCTGCCTTTGATGTTTACTGCCTCTGGGACCATAGACAAATCTCAGCCTCCCAGAAACTCAGGTTCCTTATCTATGAAATGGGAGGGGGTTAGAGTAGATGGCCTCTAAGGTCCCTTTCAGCTCCACATATATTATCCTGTGATTCCATTCCCACTCTAATAATGCCCCTGGACTAGGGATCAGGAAAATGTCTGGTAAAGGTCTGAAAAAACTTGAGTGTCCCAGATCCCTTGTCTCATCACCATTTATATATCATTGCTCTGCTCATTCATGGCCCAATAAACATCTGTAAATCACTTCTTGACTCCTTTACCTGCTCATTGGGAGGATTCTTCCAGTGACAGCTAAACAGAAGGCAACAACAGATGCATAGGGAGGACATAACACACAGTCAGGATTTCTTCTTCTCCTCTAAGATGGGGCTCCTTAGGAATCACTTGAATCAACAAATATTGGAACCATCTGTATCTTGAACCCTACATACAATCCTGACAACAGATTTTATATGAAAAAGTCAATATTCTTTCTACTATGGCATGCTAATTCCTAAAACTTAAAATTCTATTTTTCCCATAGTCCCCAGGCTTAATTCTGCTGCTGAAATAATTCCTGATTTTGTCTAATATGGGAGTCAAGACTGACACACATTAAACAGACAAAGAGCAGAAATATGTAAATAAATGAAAATCAACAGTTTAAATTATGCAATGTATATATGGCAGAAGCAGAACTAGTTATAAAATACATAGCCAGAAAAAATTATTTTACTGGGGGCCTCCTGGAAAACAATGTTTTTGGGGTCTGCTTAGTACCAAGACTCATGCTTCCCCCTAGAATCATGTTGAATTTAATTGGTTCAGAAGGTAAGTTTTGCTGTGTTGGATGATAGATTTAGAATTGAAAGGGATTTTCGAGGTTTTCCAGTTCAAAGTCCTCATTTTACAAATAGACAAATGATGCCCGGGGAGCATAAGTCATTTACACAAATCACAGTGGTGGTATCAGAAGTGTGTTTTGAATTCAGGTCCTCTCACTCTGAGATCTCAGTGGTTTTCTCATTGTTTGCGAATTATTCTTGATTTTTCTTTTGCTTGTTTTGTTTTAAGCAAACCTGTCTTTGATTAAAAAAGAAAAGGAATTATGGGATTTTTCTCCAAAACTCACCTTCTTCATAATAAAGAATTCCCTTCTTCTCAGAAAGAGATGCTCTGAGGCTGAATGGTTGAGGATTGTAGCTCCATATTTGCCCATTCCATCCCAGATAGGGAAATCTCTTGTCATCTATGCATTGAATTCATGCCATTGAGTAACTAGGTCAAGATGTAAGTAGAAGATAATTCTGAAGGTTATAGCTCAGAGGAAAACATTTTGATACAAAGAACCTTGTGGGTCAATTTTAGCTCTTCAATTATCAGCAGTACTAGGGCCTGGATTTCGCATTTGGGTTAAGGTAGTTGCCCAAGATTTTATTTATTGCTAGAAGAACATCATCCTGACTTAGCTTACCATCTTAACTTCAAAATTAGTAACCACAATTCTGAAAATCAGAGTGACAGACTGAAACTAAATGGAAAGGAAACTTTTTAACCAGGAGATCTATCTGGCCATAGGAAAGGCTGCTTTTGGAAGTAATGGGATTCCTCTCACTAAAAGGCTTTAAGCAAAAGTTATTTGTTATAGAATGGATTCTTGCTCAGAAACAGTTTGGGAGAGATAGCTTTTAGGTACCCATCAAATGCTGAGATTCTGTGATTTCCATCCCATAATTCCTAAGTTGATTTTTTTAAAAATCAAAGGCAGGTTTGATTAAAACAAAGAAAAACAAACAAAAGGAAAACCAAGAATGATCTGCAAACTGCTTATGGTGACCTCAAATCCATATAATTCCACATCAAATGACTTCTCAGAATCATTTATATTCTCAGTTCCAAGAGTCTTTGTTTATCAAAAGCACCATCTCTTGCTCCTCATGGTAGGAAAATCATAACTAAGGTCACTTTCTCACAATTCTTTTTTTTCAGCTCTGAACTTATTCTTACAAGGTATTGATGTTATTGTTCGGTCTTTTCAAACTCTTCATGACCCTATTTAGACAAAGATCTTTCAGCTTTCCATTTTCTTCTCTAGCTCATTTTACAGTTGAGGAAACTGAGACAAACAGGGTTTAAGTGACTTGCCCAGAGTCATACAACTAATAAGTATTTGAGATAAGATTTGACTTAAGGAAAATGACTGTGATTCTAGGCCTGGCACTCTATCTGCTTCACCACCTATTATACCCACTTGCCTAAGATACTCACTTCTTTGTATTCTTAGGTATATGTGTGTAAGTGTATTTCTTAACTAGTAGAATGTAAACTCCTTAAGAGCAAACTTATATCTCATATTTGTGTGTGTGTGTGTGTGTGTGTGTGTATCTGCTACAAGTTCAGCACAGCATCTTGCACATTCAATATTAAAGCCTTATCTGAGGGAAGGGAAAAGAAGGGACTAAGCATTTATATAGTGCCTACTTATAAAGAGGCATTTATGTAGTGCCTGAAGTATGCCAGGTACTCTACTAATAATTTTTTAAAAAATTAATGTGGTCTTATATAATCCTGACAACAATCCTGGGGGATTTGCTGATCTTACAGTTAAGAAAACAGGTAAACAGAAATTAAATGACTTGTTTAGGGTCTCACAACCAGTAGATGTCTGGGGCTGGATTTGAACTCGTCCTTCTGATTTCAGGTCCAGAGCTCTCTCCACGGTATCACCAGCTGCCTCTATGAGTTCAGTTCAAATAAAAATAAGCTCCTATTATGTGCTGGGGAGATGAAGACAAAAATGAAACAGTTCTTGAGGAATTTACATATTAATGTCAGTTTCCTACTGACGAGCTAATATTATTGTCAGTAAATCAATCAACTAGCCTTTATTAAGCACCTGCTATATGCCAAGAACTGTGCTAAATGGTGGGGATACAAAGAAAGGCCAAAATCAAACAATCCCTGATCTCAAGGAACTCACAGTTTAATTCAGGAAATATATGATTTTTACTTAATTGATTAGAGTCTTGCCTTCTACTCCCTATGCTTAGTAAATAGCCAAATCTCAGTTTTATTTTTAGCATCTCTTCAATCTATGTTCACCTTGTTAAAGGGATAAAATAATTACATAAAACATCAAACATTGGTATAAGCTACAATTCTGCTCTGTACTCTGCAGACAGGTGCTTAATGAATATTTGTTAAAGTTCATTTCATTCATTTATGCAACAAATGTATACTGACTACATACTATGTTTAAGATCCTGTCCTAGGACCTAGGACCTCCTAAAATAAATGAATAAGAATAAAATAAATCTTGGCTTTTATAGACTATGCAGTCTAGTAGAAAGAATAGTATTAGCACACAAAGATTAAACAAAGAAATTTGACAGTTCCACAAGGGAGACGGCAAATGTTTGAAGGGGAAGAAAACTTTCTTTTTGCTTTCCCTTTAATTTTTTTCTATTTTTATTGATTCTTTTTAATCATGTCCCACATTTGTTTCTGAATATTCTCCTCATCTACTAAGCCATTCCTTGTGATAGTTTTTTAAGAGGAAAAAAAAGTTCAGCAAAATTTATCAATGCATTGATCATATCTGACAATATATTCACCATTCTGCATCTATAATCTTTCACCAGCTCTTCTCTGTGATTAAGATTATAGATATATTTTCTATGGAAAGGAGAGCCATTTCAAAAAGTAGAAGAGTAATAGTAGGGAGTGAGATACTTGGTGTGGAAACAGATAGGATTGGCTAGTGTACACATTAGCTACTGTAGGTCTAAGAAGCACCAGGTAAGCCAAAACTAGAAACATTATAGAGGAAAGGAAAGTTAGATAACAAAGATCTATCAAGCACAATTTCATCATCTCAGAGATTTGGAGTTGAAAGGATATACTGTCTACTCCATTCTCCCCTGTTTTTCAAATGAGAAAAATGGGATCCAGAGACAAGTGAAGGTAACAAAAATAGTAAAATTAGTAGTAGTGATGATTGTGGCATCTAGCTTTGTGCCAAGCATTGTGCTAAGCTCTTTACAAATATTTTCTCATTTTTTTCTTCACAACAATCCTAGCAGGTAGATGCTATTATAATCCCCATTTATAGATGAGGAAATTGAGGCGAACAGAAAGTGACTTTTTGAAAAAGTCATATAGTTAGAAAGCGTCTGGAGATTCAATTTGAACTCAGATCTTCCTGACTCTAGCCCCAGAGCACTAGCCATTGCACCACCTAGCAGAATTGGAATTACAACTCAAATCCAATACACTCTCTGCTTGATTCATTTGATGCATTTCTGTGTACTATGGTTTACTTTTTCACCCTGCCTATGTTCCAGTGTATTCTACTAACTTTACATTCCCTAAATGTTATTTCTACTTAAATTTCTACTTAAATGCAGTTGAGGAGTTCACAAGTAGAAATGCTTACTCTTAATTTGCTCAAACTTGTTGGCTATGTCTACATCTTTATGGATAGAGAATATAACTTTCTCCAAAAAATGGGATCTTCTCCTGGTGGTGAAGTCCAAAATGAGCTTATTTAAATAGCTTTTCAAATGCCTCCAGGAGGAAAAAGATTTCAAAATCCTGGCTAATACCAACAGTTGAGTTTCTTCTTGGCTAGGGAAGGCCACTGGAATTGGGTTTAAATGTCTTTGTTTCCTGGACCTAAGTTGTGAGAGATACATGTGTCATTTCGAGAAGTATGGAACTAATTGAAGAATATGTCCAGCTCTTGTCGAGGTGAACAGGGCAGATAAATAAAAATTCCATCGAACATAAATCTTTGCTTCCAACATCAAAGAAGCAGGATCCTGCTAAGTGTATCTGTATAACACAGTAATTTATGCAAAAAGCAGCTTTGATAAATGTCCTCTAATTTATTGTCATGTATCTCAAATCAAAGTCAAACATTTACAGCCTGTGCCCTGAAGGAACCCAGACCTTGGATAACGAAAGGGGTTTTGAAGTTGAGAAAGCTAAGTTGGGTAAAAGGTTAAAAAGGATTTGTTTTGAATGTTAAGTACTTTCTACAAATGATGGAGGGAGAATAACAAAGCTAATTTAGGTTTATTTTAAAAAAAAAGGCAAAATACTGGAGTGCTATTCCCTCTATCTTACTCCAATCTCCTGATTTCATCTTTATACAATCTTAGAATTTTTGATGTTAATTCAATTCAGCAAGTTTGCATTGGTGTAATGGAAGGGACATAAGATTTCTTATGAAAAGACTATGTTTAAACCTAGTTTTGCCATGTTCTTCCTGTGTAACCTGGACATATCACTTGCCTTTTCTGGCTCTCAAATTAAAAAAAATTTGTGACTTCTGAGATCCTTTCCAATTAAGACTAAGAGTATAGATTTAGAAGTAGAAGTGACCTCATAGGTCATTTAGTCCAATACTTTTAAAAAATAATTAATTAATTAATTTTACAGCTGAGGAAACTGAGGTTGGAGAAGTTAAATGACTTGCTCAGGGTTATACATGACTAACTTTATGAAACAAGATTTGAACCCCGGTCTCTCCTGAATTCAAGTCAGGTACTCATATCAATTATATTTCTCTGCAAAGATCAAAGATTTATTGAATATACATACATGTGTGGGTACATAAACTAAAATTTTTATCCTCCCCCCAATATATTAAAACAATTTTAAAATTTTTTTTCTTGAGTATCTTTTATGTGGCAGGCCCTAAATTCGGTTCAGAGAATACAAAGGAAAAAAAAAAAATCCTTGCCTTGGATTTTACATTTTAGTAAAAGGAAATAGCTTGAAGGCAAGATGGATAGAGTGCCCTGCCTGGAGTCAAGAAGATTCATTTTCCTGAGTTTAGATCCAGCCTTGGACATTTAGTAGCTGTGTGATCCTGGGCAAACCACATAATTCTGTTTGCCTCAGTTTCCTCATCTATGAAATGAGCTAGAGAAGGAAATGCTAAACCATTGCAGTATCTCTGTCAAGAAAACCCCAAAGAAAGTCATGAAGAATTGTATGATTGAACAAGAAGAAAACACCATAAACACAAATAGATGTGCATGAAATAGATACAAAATAATATTTGGGGGAAGTTCTAGCAACTGGTAGGATCAAGAAAGATTCCCTATAGAGAGAAGAACTTGCACAAAGTACTGAAGGAAGATCAGGTGGAAAAGAGGCGGGAGAACATTCTAAGAAGTGGAGACTTTGAAAAACTTGTGAAAAGCATGGGATGTTATATACAGGAAATGGCAATTAGGCTAGAACACATAGTAATTACCAATTGATAATTAGGCTGATGCATTAGGGAAAATAATGTGAAATCAATCTGGAAAGTTAATTTGGAGTAGTCATAAAGTCCTAAACAGAGGAATTTATAGAGGCAATAGGGAGCCATTGAAACTTCTTGAGCAGTGGAGTGATATAGACAGAACTATTTTATAGAAATATAAATTTGTCAGCTAAGTAGAGAATAGATTTTCAGTTAGGAAGCAGGAACAGTTAAAATATATACAGTGGATGTAACAGAATAATTGGGGAAATGGTACAGGAGGCCTTGTGTATTTTTTTGTACACATCTGCAAATATAGCTGTGGGAGGAGAATACCTCTATGAAGTATCTTTCTTTGTTGACATGTATAGCTGACATGCCAACAGATGTTTTCACATTCGGTGGTTCCAAAGTATGTGCTTATCTGATGCAAATGTGGCATAAAAGAGCATTCGACTGGAAATCAGGAGGTGGAGGTCCTACCTGACGCCAGCTGTGTGATGTTCGCCCAATCACTTACCCTTTCTGGCCCTCAGCTGATATTTCTAAAAAATGAGGAGATTGGACTGACTCATTGAATTCTCTAGGATTCCTTTTCCACTAAAGCCTTGACTTTGTAAAATAAGGTTCTTCAGGGCAGGAGAAACTGTTCCCAGTTTGCTAGTCCAATGACTCAGTGTGTATCTGGGGGATACTAGGATAAACCAGTTTGAAAGTTTTCAAAAACATGTAGACACGTAGCTCATTATTTTTGCCAATTTTTTTATGACTTCAAGGATTTTTTGTGCTGTTGTGAAGATAGAGACAAGAGGGTCTTTGTGGTCCACTTGAATGAGATTTCCACAAGGAAGGCCTCCCTTCTTTTCATTGTCCCTATTGAGGAATGTCACTTTGGGGGCTTGCATACACTTATACTGCCCCCCTCCATTCTCACTTGACCCATATTCCTTGTTTTTCCACATATTATCTTCCCATCTCTATGCTTGTGAAATGCTGTGAATGGAAAAACCTTGGACTTTTGGAGGCTGGCAGAGAGCCTGGGTTCAAATCACAGGGTTCAAAGTCACTTGGATGAGGTATTTCACTCCCTTAAGCCTCAGTTTCTTCATCAGTAAAATGAAAATGAATGTCTCCTTATGCTACCAATCTCATAGGGTGTTATGAGAATCAGATGAAACGCTTTAGGTAAAAGCACCATGGCAAGCTACATGAGTATGAATTAATATTTGTATTTTCCCAAATCTCTGTTATTTAGATTCCCCTCCTTGAAATAAGGGGAGGATGAGCATGCATTAGTAGGGTGGTTGGGGAGGAGCTGGAGGGAAGGAAAAGTGAAATATGACTGGGCTATCTACTGATGTGTGTGTGTGTGTGTGTGTGTGTGTGTGTGTGTGAGTGTGTACAAAGGCATTGGAATAAAGGGACCAAGGGGAGAAGAGGAAAAGAGATGTCTCTGAGTGAAAAGCATTGTCTCTCAGGGCATCATCTCTGCTCTGAGGGTGCAATGGCTGGGGAGATAATGGTAGGAAATGGTCTTTAAGTGAAAGTTGGATCAGGGAATGTTAGAGAAAGAATTCCTGGTTGGAGCTAATGGTCTCTGAGGTCTAAGATTCCAGGATCCTTTGATTAGGAGATCCTGAAGGTCCCTCTCTGCTCTAACATTTTGTGATTTGATTCTGCCCTTCCCCAATGAGTTCACAGTGATTAAGACATCCTTTTAATATACCTGGATTCCTTACCTGAGCTTAGCAGCAGCTAAGCATAACAAATTGTCAATCCAATAGAGGTTCTTGCCTTTGTTAATTCAGGAGTCTCCTATAATGAGTGGCTCCTGAGGCATTGTGGGAGCTAAAAAAAATTGAAAGCCATAAATAATTGACACCAGTCATAATGAAGGAGGAGAAATCCTATTTTACATTGTCAAAAAAAAAAAAAAAAAACAACCCAGAGATAGCATCACATAGTAGAGAGAACACTGGCATTCTAATCAGACAACCTGTGTTCAAATCTCACTTCTATTATTTTCTACCTGTATAAGCAAACAGTTTTATTTCTATGGGCTTCAATTTCCTCATCAATTGGCTGATCTTATAATAATAGCCGGCATTTACTTAATGTTTTAAAATTTACAAAACACTTTTGCAAATTCCTCATTTGAGTCTCACACCATCTCTGAGAAATAGGTGCTATTATTATTCCTATTTTTATAGATGAGGAAAAGGACTGAAAAACATAAGTGACAGCAAGTTAAGTATCTAAATCCATTGGAACTCAGTACTCCAAGTCCAGTGCTTCATATACTATGGTCCCTAGATGATCTAAGGTCTTATCAAAAATCCTCCCACCATAGTTCTACTCTTGTCTGTGTTTCCTCAGAATCTGTAACAAAGGGCCACCACTCAGTTAATGTTTAATAAAAGCTTGTTGCTTCATTTGAGTATTAATGGAAAATAGAATTCAGAGTGAGTGCCCTTGTTAGTAGCTGCAGATGGGTTAGAATCTGGTCTTGGGGCTTGTGTGGTCTGTAGGAAGCCCTTAGCTAATCTTTCATAAGATGTATGTATGTTCGTGTTGTTACCTGTGTTAGAAATTAGAATTAGAAAAGCTCCTTGAGGTAGGGACTAGATCTCTTTTATCTTTGGAGAACAGGGCCTGGCACTCTAAATAAACACTTAATAAATGCTTATTGATTGACTGAGTCAGTAGTCCCTCTGTATCCCACTGGAACTACCCATCTTTCTTTTTGATCCCCTTGCCTCCAAAAAATGAACTACTATTATCTATCCATCAAATTCTGGCTTTCATATGAGCTGAAGATCCTGGTTTCAGGAAACCAGGGAAGAAACTATACTCCTTCAGAGCTGGGCCTAGGAAGTAATATCTGTAGATCAGCTACTGATTTTGTATGTATTTAAAATCATTTTGTTTTTAGTCTGAAAAGCTCCTTTTGACAATATGTACAATAAAATGGCCTTACAACTTCAGTAGGAGACTATGCTTTGAATGCAGTTGTTGCAAAGATTTTACAGCCCATCTGTAGGCTTGGCGTGGCCTTCAGGTATGTTCAAGGAGGAAGGGCTTTACTCTCAGATACTACCAGCCTGTAACTGGTACTGTAAACCCATATTGGCCTTCTGGTTAATAAAATGGAGAGAGGGAGAGCGCTTGTAAAGCACGGGCCTTCCCTGACGGGAGGATTGAACCTTGGAGCACTGGATCTTGATCTAAGGCTGGTTTCTGTCCAAAGAGAAGCCTTTTGTAGCCATAAATCTCATTGCCCATGGTGTGTGTATTGGGGGAGATGGATCGGAGATACAGAGCTGAAAGCAGCTTCTGAGAACATTTAGGTTCCTAAATTTAGTATCCATATGCCCAATATGCTTCTTTTATAGGGGAGGAAACTGGGACAAACTATAGGGGTGAGGTTGTTTGCCCATAGTCACAAAGGCACATAGACACTAAGCATTAGAGCTGGAATTTGAACCCAGGACCTGCAGAGCTCCTTCAGTGGAGAAGACCTTTGGTCTAATCATTCAGTCTTCCCCCAATCCACTCACTGTAGGAGACAGACATTGGCATTTTCATTCAAGAGACTCCAGTGCCATTAAATAAAGTTGTGTTCCAGGAATTATTTAAAATGCTGACTGATCATGAGAAGGCGGTATGTGGAGGAAGGGGTCTTGCACGTGGAGTGTGAGGCTTTGCAATTTCTAGGAGTTAGTGTGACATGGAGAGGATGAAGTCAGGGTTAGGAAGACTGAGTAGGAATCTTATTCTTATGCTTATTAGCTGTGGGACTCTGGGCTAATCACTTAAACTCAGTCTCAATTTCCTTATCTGTAAAATGGACATTTCATATATATATATATATATATATATATATGGAATTTTTCAAAACTTGCTGAATATTATTATTATTTTTTTAATTGAATCTGTGATTTCTGGGTAGAGAACTCAGGGCAAGAGAATTTCTTCCATCCAAGTAGCACTTCTGCAGCTCAGTCTGGGAATTGTCTGGGCATACTGAGATGTTAAATGACTTGCCCAGAATCAGGCCACCTATCAGATATCAGTTAGGTTTTGAACCCTGGTTTCCCTGGTTCTAGGGCCAGCTCTACCCACTATTCTATGACTTTTTCTTATCTATAAACCATAATGGCCAGTTAGCATTTATTAAGTATTTTTATTAGGCTATTTATTAGGTATCAGGTACTGAGTTGAGCTCTGGAATCAGGAAAAAAGGTAAAAACACATGATCTTCCCTGAAGGAGCTCATGTTGTAATTCTAATAGCTATAATATAATTATATGTGTATTGTCCAATACTAATATGTTATTATTGTTGCTGTTCGGTTGTTTCAGCCATGTGTGACTCTTTGTGACCCCATTTGAGGTTTTCTTGGCAGAGGAATTGGAGTGGTTTGCCATTTCGTTCCTCAGCTCATTTGACAGATGAGGAAACTGAGGCAAGCATGGTTAAGTGACTTGCCCAGGATCACATAGCTAGTAAGTATTAGATTTGAATTCAAGTCTTACAAACTCCAATCTCTCCTTTGTGCCTCAATAATTGTATACAAAAAGCATATATATTATATATTTAAATATTATATATAATATATATAATTCTAATAACTATATATATATAGTATATACACATAATCTACTATCTATCTATCTATCTATACAGTGTAAATGGAAGGGGATCTCCGGGAAGGCATGCCTAGCGGTTAGAAGTTACTACTTGACTGACCATGAATAAATCATAATACTTTTTTACTTCTGTAAAATGAGTGGGTTGGAATAGAGGGATTCTTTTCTCCCCCAGATCTATTAATTTTACTTTTAATTTGTGAAATAAAACAAATATTTTCATAACATATAATAAAAAAGGTTGCATATGAAACTGCAAACCTATTATGTATAGCTTACTATTCCTTTTAAATGTATAATAAAATTATCAGATAAATTTCTTTTTTTCTTCTTTTTCTCTTTCTCTTTATCCCTCCCTCACTTTAGAGATGGCTACCATTAGACCAACAGAATTCTCTCTAATTTCTATGGTCTTCCTATTCATGAAAGGAAAGCTAGTAGTATATCACATAGTACGTTCATTGGTTACTGTGAAATAACTTGCAAATAAAAGTCTTAGTAAGCTTGTCTTTATGCCTATAGAAACAAAGACCTAAAAATAATTTTATGCTTTTTTTCTTCTTTCAATTATGACTGCCTCAGCAAGAGTTCTATTTCTAAGTTGTTTTTTTTTTTTTAATCAGGCAAGTTAAGTATAAGTACCACATTAGCCTCATGTCAGGGAGATGGAATGAGGTCCTTGGCTGCTGCCCAGAACCAGGTGTCCCCTTTATATGTCTGGATGTCTACTTCTGTTGTATGAGTTTCTGAAACTGGAAAATCTGAAAAAAAAAATCTGAACTTATATTAGTGGGCACCAGGTGCTGCATGCAAAACCCAAGACCAGAATGGGTGCCAGGAATTTTGGTCTCCTTAACCCTTCAGGAAGCTCCCAACTTAATTGGGCAGAAAGGATGAACATTCAGACAAGAAAGAGTTAGAGTTTGTTTAAAAAAAAAAACACTATAACTTCCACTCAGGGAATAGCACTAAAAACCAGATTTTAGTCCCTCTTTGCCAAAGAGAAAAAATCCCTTGACACTGTTATTCTAAATCTACAGTGACTACAGCAGAGATTGATGGTAACTATAAAATCTGGGGAAATATATGACTGAGGGGGAAAGGACCAACAAATATTTTGTGCAGAATCTGCTCCATTTAGGGGAATGTCTCCTTCTAAACTCCCTCCCCCCCCAACCTCTCTGAAGTCTGCCCCTCCCTTCCTGGAATTTGTCACTTTGCCCTTTTCAGGGAAAAGAAAAGAGCTAATATTCTGAACTCGGCATCCAGAGATCCAGAGCTGCAAGGGAGCTCAGAAGGCATTTACTCTAGCCCCTTCATTCTTATAGTTGGGGAAACAGAGGCTCTGAGAGGTAGGTAACTTGGCCAAAGTCACATGAGTAGTAAGCAGCAGAGATGAGTTCTTGTCTTGGGTTTGCCACTAACTGAGTTACATGACTCCTAGACAAGTTGGTTTTCTAAAGAAAATTGGTTTTGGAGGCAAAGGTTATGGGTCAAAATCCCAATACTGTCCTTATTCTATAATTTTTGCCAACTCAGTTATCTCATCTCTAAAATAACAGTAATATAAATGTAAATGTAAAAATAAATGTATAAGGATAATAACAGCTAATATTTGTGTGGTGTTTCCTATGTGCCAGGCACTAGGCTGAGCACTTTATAATTATTATCTCATTTGATCCTCACCACAATCCTAGGAGCTAGGTACTATTATTATCCTCATTTTTATTATCCCCATTTTACAGAGGAATAGAGACAGATGGGCATCACAATACTGACTATCAAACCTGGAGTCCGGAAGATTCATCTTCATGTGTTCAGATCTCTAGCTTCAAAGACTTTCTAGCTGTGTGACCTTGGGCAAGTCATTTATCCTGTTTGCCTGAGTTTCCCCATTTATAAAATGAACTAGAGAAAGAAATTACAAACCATTCCAGTATCTACCACAAAAACCCCAAATGGCATCATGAAGAATCAGATGTGACTGAAAGCAACAACAACAGATGAAGTAACTGAGACAGAGGGTGAATGGCCTACCCACACAGTTGGTGGATGCCTGGGGCTGGATTTGAACTAATATTTTTCTTACTCCAGGATCAGTGCTTTTGGCTGTGAAGGGAAGGGACTAGAGTTAGAAGGGTATGGTGAGGAGAGTGTCATTCTAAATGGATTCTAAAGTTCCTTCCCCCAGTTACTTCACTATTGCTAGAATTGATCTGTCATTCTGGAAAACAATTTGGAACTATGTTAGAAAACTCACTTAATTATACAAATCCTTTGATCTTATATCTTAATGGGTTTTTTAATGATAT
This sequence comes from Myrmecobius fasciatus, assembly GCA_023553655.1. Lineage (NCBI taxonomy): Eukaryota > Metazoa > Chordata > Mammalia > Dasyuromorphia > Myrmecobiidae > Myrmecobius > Myrmecobius fasciatus. The sequence continues at coordinate 378,554 of JAJPUD010000381.1, read as the reverse complement.
CCTTCAAAAACTCTAAAACAAAAAGATCCCACATAACTCCCAATGTCCTAGGCCAGGGCAGGGATTAATGTAAACTAGAGAGCTTTGTCTATAGTGTGGCCTTTCTCTGATGTCATAGAGTTGTCAGAATGAGGGTCAGAAGGTGGAAACACAACAAAAATGGGAGGGCCAGGTGCCTTGTGAAAAATCTCCCAATTTACATACAGCAATAGGAGAAAGATATCTCAAGTAGCATATGTTTCAGTCCTGGAAGTAGGACCAGAGGATCTCAAAGGGGAAAAGAGACCAAGAGTAGAAGGTGAAAGCAGAACAGAGAGGTGTATAAGTGATTTCAGAGTCACTGGAGCAGAAACTCTCTAAGGGAGAGGTCAGAGTTGTTTCTTAGATTCCCAGACATAGGTTTAAGTGCTCCTGGCAGGGTTCTGTACTGAAGCATCCCTTTTCTTATCATGGGTGGACACTGTGCTATTACGATACATTTAAGGAACTGGGAAATAAATCAATCAACAAACATTTTCTTAGTGTGTGCGATGAAGTAGGCACTGCATTATGATAAAGCTTATATGTATGCAATCATGTAAAACATTTCCATATTGGTCATTTTGTACAAGAAGACTCAAAAGAAAGAAAGGAATAATGAAGGAAGAAGAAAGGAAGGAAAGAAAGAAGGGAGGAAGGGAGGAAGGAAGGAAGGGAGGAAGGAAGGAAGGGAGGAAGGAAAGGAGGAAGGAAGAGAAGGAAGAAAGAAAGGAAAGAAGGATGGGAGGAAGTAAGGGAAAGAAGGATAGGAGGAAGTAAAGGAAAGAAAGGAGGGAAGGGAGGGAGGGAAGGAAGGAAGGAAGGATGGGAAGAAGTAAGGGAAAGAAGGATGGGAGGAAGTAAGGGAAAGAAGGATGGGAGGAAGTAAAGGAAAGAAGGGAGGGAAGGGAGGGAGGGAAGGAAGGAAGGAAGGAAGGATGGGAGGAAATAAGGGAAAGAAGGATGGGAGGAAGTAAAGGAAAGAAGGGAGGGAAGGGAGGGAGGGAAGGAAGGAAAGAAGGATGGGAGGAAGTAAGGGAAAGAAGGATGGGAGGAAGTAAAGGAAAGAAGGGAGGGAGGGAAGGAAGGGAGGGAGGAAGGGATAGAGGGAAGGAAGGAAGGAAGAAGAGTGGAAGGGGAGGAAGAGTGGAAGGGGAGGGAGAGTGGAAGGGAAGGAAGTAAGGAAGGAAGAGAAAAATAGAATGTTTCAGTGTATATTCAGACAATATTAGTTCTTTCTCTGGAGAGGAATATTTTTCATCACAAATCCTTTGGAATTGCCTTGGATCATAGTATTGCTAAGAATTAGCTAAGTCATTTACAATTCTTCCTTGTGTACATTGTTTTCCTGGTTCTGCTAAAACTTCCCTGCTTCCTTTTCCCTTCCCTGTTCTGCTCACTTTAGTTCATGTTAATCTTTTCTAGATTTTCCTGAAATCTGGCTGCTTTTCATTTCTTATACCACAATAGTAGACCATTACATTCATGTACCACAACTTGTTCAGGCATTCTCCAATTGATGGGCATTCCCTCCATTTCTAATTCTTTGCCACCACAAAAAGAATTCAAGTAAAATTCTTGTAACAAATATGTATACCAAATTTTATTCTACTTCTGAGTTAGAAGGTGGATAGAGCGGCCATTTATTGGTCCTTTGAAATTTCCTGGTGTTTGGTCATTGCATTGTTCAGAATGTAGGACATAAAGGAGTTTAGCATACTTCACTCTAAGGCTGGACCTGCAGGTTCTGCCCCGAGGGAGAATTCTAAGGTTCCTAAATCCCTTGGATAAAGACCTGATTCTGATTCTAGTTGGAAGGAAACAGATCATTCAGGCCCTTCTCATTTTACAGATGAAGGAATAGGCACCCAGAAAGGTTGGGTGACTTACTCATAGTCACACAGTTATTAAACATTGGAAGAACCATTCAAACACAGATCTTTCATATTCTAAGTCCAAGACTCTGTTGATACCATACTACATACTATACACTATATATTTATATATAAACATATATTAAAGAATGTTTATTATAGAACATATATATGTATACACATATATACTATACATTATATACACACATATATTTATTATATAACATATATATGTAAACACATATATACTATATATACATATAGATGATATGATTATAGAACATTTATTACAGAACATTATATGTATATACATATATAAGATACACTATACACACATATCATTATAGAATATATATATATAGAATATCATTATAGAATAGAATATACATGTATGCTATATACTGTACATGATACAGTGTAATATGCACATTCACATATAATTGTAGCTTATTTTATAGAACATACATGTAAACACATATATTCTATATACATACACACATGATTATATATTTATTATAGAACATATGCATACATATATGTATATATACACATATTATACACTATAGTATACATTATACTATTCAGTCTCCAGGCAGAGAAGCTCTAGAGGTGGAATCAGAGAACTTAAAGATGGAAGCTGCCATAGAAGTCATTTAGTTCAGAGGTGTCAAATACAGGGCCAGGTCCCGAGTAAGGCCTGAACCAGATTAATTATAATTGGGAAAAATTTACCAAAATAAATTAAAATGCAATGGAACATAGATAATGTTAATATGTAGTTTCTAAATCACTATGAAGCCTGCAGGGATCCTTATTTACAGTTTAGTGTCCCCCTTTTCTATTTGAGTTTGACACCACTTATCTAGTGAGATGAAGTGAGGTCAGGAAACTGAGCCGAGAGAGATAAGATGAGTTGACTAAGGTTGCACAGGTAGCAATTAGGAGAGCCAGGATTCTAACCCAGATGGAACTTCAGATGTTGCACACTCCCTTAACCACACCACAGAGCCTCATATTAGGTGGGGATGAGACTCTTGTAACTCTTGCTACTAATTCAGCAATTTGATTGTTTCTCCCTTTCATCCTATTGTGGTCTTTCTTCTTCCTTTAATTTGCAGCTTTTAAAGTCCACTGAATTAAGGAAGAGATGTGCCAGTGTCTGGTCCAGGGTTTCTAGGGGAACACTCCAAAATTGTCTTGAGGTTCTGATACAGTGGGAGGAAGAAAGCAAAGGTTGCTTTTATTTTATTTTTTTTAATGCAAGGATTTTATTTCTGAGTTGATAAACTTACCCAGATTAGGACAGACTGAAGGGTACTCCCTCTTTACTTCTGCCTCTTAGAATCCCTTACACATTGAAAAATTCAGTTCAAATGGCTCTTCCTTCATTAGATTTTTACTGATCCTTCACTCCCAGATTACCTAGCATTTATTTTTATATACTTTTTTGTGTTAGAGGCAGGTAGGTGGTATAGTGGATACAGCATAGGACTTGGAGTCAGGAAAACTTGGTTTAGCCATGTAGACCCAAGCAAGTCCCTGAACTTTCTCAATCTTGAGTTCATCTCTAAAGTGAGCCATATTTATAGGATCAAATCAAGATTTATTTGTTGTTTAGTCATTTTGTGTCTGATTCTAGAGATCCTATTTGGAGTTTTCTTGGCAAAGATATTAGAGTGGTTTGCCATTTCCTTTTTCAGATAATTTTACAGATAAGGAAACTGAGGCAAATAGAATTGTGACTTGTCCAGGGTCACACTACTAGTGTCTAAGGCTGGATTTGAATTCAGATCTCTTTGACTCCAGGCTTAGTCCTCTATCCTCTAGCTGCCCAAATGTGATAACATGTGGAAAGTGCCTAGTAAACCTTTAATTATTAGATAAATGCTAGTTATTATTATGGGTCCCTGTTCTCTTTTTTTCTGTTTCTGTCTATCTCTCTTTCTCTTTCTGTCTCTGTCTCTCTCTCTTTGTCTTTGTCTCTATCTCTATTTCTCTGTCTCTGTCTCATTTCTCACTCTGCCCCCCAATTCAATCCCCCACCGAATGGAAACTCAATCCTTCATAGAAAAGAAACTCCTGGAGAGCAGGGATTGTTTCACGTTTGATTTTGAATCCCCAGTGTTTAGTGGCTAGTATCATAGTTACAGAATTTGTGTATTGGTCAGGTTTTGTAGTTCATCAGTGATAGGTATTCCAGGCTTACTAGATCTGAATCTCCGGAGCTCAGGAAAAGATGGAGATCTATTTTAACCTGGGAAACATTACAGCTTCTGACTTCTCTTCATCCCCACCCACCCTTATTTTTTCACAGATTCAAGGGCATTAACCTTGAATATTTTTCTTGTTCTTCCTCATCCTCTTATGCCTGTTCCAGTCACTCTTCCAGGAAATATATTCCAGGCTGACATGGCATAAAGACTAGCTTGCCAGGCAGTACTCTACTGACCCTCTTGCTCATCTACTGCTGTCAGAATAGGTGAGGCTTTGGAGTTCAGTCAGGACTGTATGGCCCAGATTCTGGTCCTAGAAAGGGGAACTGAGAGCCCCTGAATTATTCCTGCCACTTATTCAGGGAGATGTCCTTTGTGGGGAGCCTGGGGCATGGTGCTTTTTGACAGACAGAAGAATACTGTTCAAGGAGGGCATGAATGAGAGAACTGGGTTCAAATATTCATGTTCAATTTAGTGTTCTGCCCATCCCCTGATACAAGGTCACAGGAAAAAAAGGAGAGACCTAATTATCTGCAATGGAAACTCTCTTCTTAAACTCTGCTTCCCTGAAATGATTTTTTTTTGAAAGTCCCAGAAACATCTTTCTTTTCCTGCCCTTGCTAATATGGATTGTGTTTTAACACGTGTTTTTGGTTTATTGGGTAATGTTCCAATAAGTAAATGCAAATTACTAATAATGGCCTTCTACAATTTGAAACACGACATTAGCAGAATTCAGTTCTTCTACTAAATGCACCGCACTCGGGAGTCAGCTGCAGGAATGGGCTGCCTACTTTGTGCGGGTTGACAAGGATGGTCAAAACAAAAGAAAACAAACCTTTCTTCTTTCCTGGGTTCTACCAGGGACCTCGGGTTTCACTTCTCTCTAGTTGAGCTCTATGGTCCATTTTCAGTTCTGACATACCACGGTTCTGTGATCTCGGAGGCACAAACCAAGCCTCCAAATATGTCATTGGAAACACATGGATTCGCCTTTTTAGGTGGAAAATTACATTAGCAGATTCTGACCTCTAAACTAAGCCCAACTGCGTGTGCCGAGCCCGGGCTTCTCAGTCCCGATCCCTGAGGCTGAGCCAATATTGGTTGGGGAGCTCAGGGGACGCGCGCCGGCTTTCGCATGTGTCTCATATTAACGTTATTTTCTTAATGGTCACAATATTAAAAGCTACCCACTTTGCTATTAAGTTACCCCACTTAGGATAATTTACACATGAATATCGGCTCCAGCCCATGAATCCCGGTTTTGTTTTTTTGAACCTCCTCCTTCCAGGTCCTCCCCCACCCCAAACCATGTTTATTGCAGGCAACCCCAAATAACATCAATCAATCACAGCCTCATTTTTAGATGATTGGAGACCAATTATTAACTCCCTGCCTTTTTTTGTTTTTGTTTTTGATTGCTTGCTTTTTCATCCCCTAAAGCTCACTGTGTTCCTTCAGCAGTTTCACTGCTGATGCTGTCTCCACGTGAAGAGGACTGAGACATTTGTGGGCAGGATTTAGATGAGAACAGAAACACACATGGAAAACAAATGAGCAAGAGGGAAAGCTGTTTTTTGCTAATGGCCACTTGGCCTGTAGCTGGAATTCAGACAGATTCTTAATCGCAAGTAAATTATGCCTGTAGTGATCGCTCCCTTTGCTGGAGTCCCATACCACCACCAAATGGCGGCTGGGACCTTGCTGCCAAATTGAATTGTTCACCCTTTGATTTCTCTCTGAAAGAAGGTATTCATTTTCAATTCAGCCTTCTCTAAATATTTGATCATAATTGAGGGTAATGGGAAAACAGATACCACTTGCAAATCTCTCCCCCAAGGACCCAAGCATCTATTCCCCAAATTTTCCATACCAGGCATTATTTTCAGAATTACGTGATGCTGTCATTTCCTTATCCTTCTGTTTTCCCCAGAATGATTTTCTAGCTGTCTCCACAACATCAAGATAACTGGATGAAGGGTGAAGGGTTAGAGAAATCCTTTGGTCATTTAGTCATTTGATAGTACTGAACAGTTTGGCCAATTTCTTTTCCATTAAATTTCTCTTTTCTTATAAAAACAAACAAACAAACTAGAAATGATTGAGCCAAATTGCATAGTTGCTTGTATGTAGTAGGTCTTCAGAAAATGCCTGATTGCAATTCTAATAAATTTGTGATGGAAAGTGCCATCCACATCCAGAGAGAGAACTATGGAGGTGATATTTTCATCTTTGTTGTTGTTGTTATTTATTTGCTTGTTTTTTCTCCTTTCTGATTATTTTTTGTGTGTAGCATGACAATATGGAAATATGTTTAGAAGAATTGCATATGTTTAACCTATATTGGATTGCTTGCTATCTTGGGGAGGGAGAGGAGGGAAGAGAGGGAGAAAAATTTGAAACACAAAATTTTGCAAAGATAAATGTTGAAAACTATCTTGGCATGTATTTGGAAAAATAAATACTATTTAAGAAAAGGAAAATGTCTGAATTGTCTTCATTATAGACATAGACACAGATATCAGGAGTCTAGTAGAAGGAGATCAAAGTTAAAGGGAGTTTCTTTGAAACTGAGTACATAGAAGTACACACATACACACACACACATACGTACCCTCTGAGGTACACACTACACATCTATCCATGAATTTGTATGAGTGGACAAGCACCAGATATAGCTAGTGGGTTGGGTAGAATATAAATCTTATGTATAAGGTAAAGGATGTATTCAAAAGACTCAGTGCCATGTAATTTTATTCATGTGGGTATTCCCCACAACAATGCAGAATGCAAATTCATTCATACCTTATCAACTTATCCTACTTGTGTCCATGTTCACCACAAGGGTCAAAGTTCTGGGGAACTTCCTTACTTTGTTCTGATATGTTATAAATACCAATGTAGTACAAAAACAGTCTTTTGATAATCCTTTCTTTTGTTATGGGTCAATTCATCTTCATTTTAGATTATCTATTTCTGGGATAACAACCTTGACTCCCTTTTCTTATACTTCCTCATTTGCAATGTATTGCTATCTGCCCACTCCCATCATGTCCCTTTCTATTACCTAAGTGACACTTATTTTTATTCTTTGGAGGTATATTTATATGTAGGTATGGTTATAGGTATGTATATTTTCATACTCATGTATCTATATTTACATGTGTATATGTGTTGCAATGCAATTTTTGCATTTATGTGTTTATATATACACATATAACTGCACTTATGTGTTTATCTGTAAATGTGTACATATATGTGTATATGCATCTGTGTATATGTATATGTATGAATATACATATATTATAAATATGGGCAGCTAGATGATGCAGTGGATAGAACCCTGAGCCTGGAGTCAGGAACTCATCTTCCAGAATTCAAATCTGACCTTGGGCAAGTTATTTAATTCTGTATGCCTCAGTCTCTTCATATAGAAAATGAGCTAAAGTAGTAAATGGGAAACCATTGTAGTATCTTTGCTAAGAAAATCCCTAATAGGATCATGAAGAGTTGGACACGATTGAAACTATTGAACAATAATATATACATGAATGCCTTAAACCTCTCTCCTCTCCTCTTTCCCATTTTTTCTTCCCTCCCCCCCTAGTAGCTGGCAGGAGAGAAAACAATTATCTATTAATGAGAACCCAACATGTTTTCATATGGATTCACAGAAAAATATTGCCATGTTTTCTTTGTGAATTTGTTCTACAGAGCTACAGATGGAATTTCCATACATGTGGGAGACCTTCAAGTTAAGAAATTTACCTTATTATAGATTAAATAATTGGTCAATTAATTTATGTAAGGAAAAAATAAGAATGTATTATGGAATGATTCAAATTACAATACATATTTATACACAATCTTTTTTCACCAAATGTCATTCATTTGAGGGCAGTAAAAAACCTGGAACAAAGGAGTTGATGACTCCATTGTTCCAAAGCTAAATGATATTATCTAATAAGGGGAAAAAGAAGGGTATGGGCCAAAATCTTTATAGCAATATCAGAGTGTAGCAATTAAAATAAATGTGATTTTCCAGATCAAGAAAACTTCTGCCTGTTAATTACTCCATGGCACCTCTCCTAGTCATATGAGTTTCCCTCGCAGCTGTTTTTGTTTCATGCTACATGCTGAAATCCCCAGAGCTTGCTGGCCTGGGATTTGACATCAAGACAGTTTCTCTGAAAAGCAGGCTAGTTAGCCAGGGTTTATCATGTGTACAGATGAACTCTTAAGTGGCAGGCTCACCAGCCCCATTCTCTGGCCATGTGCATGGCTCTCTCAATGTGTTTCCAATGAAAATAATTTATTGGTGTATACTTCTGCTGAAGTCTGTTGTTTTGCTGGCATATGCACAAGAACTGAGATGACTATGCATTCAGTACCCAGATTCTGCCTTGTGGATTCTGGGTAGTCTTGGCAGAAACTCAGGCCAAGAAGCAAGTGGAGTTTTCCGGAGAATGTGGCCAGTGAAGTTGCACCAAATGGACCTCTAATAATATGGCTGAGAGGCTCCTCTTTAATTCTTTCCCTTATAAAAATCAATTGAAAATATTTTCTTCTTGTCTACCAGTTAGTTGTCTCTCAACTTCCATAATCACTTTATAAGATTGCTTAATATAGCATTGATTTGGGTTGTTCAATTGACTATTGGGAATTCAGATGACTGGGAACTACAGAGCATTCCAACCTCATGTTTCATGTTACATTAGGAGAAAACAATTTTTTAAAAAAATGCATATTATTAACAACACAATAAAATCTCATTAGTGGGTGGAGTGATAAATGTGGTTTATCTGACATTAAACAGAAATTGGCATCTTGAGGTAAGTATCAAGATTCAGTGATCTCAGACACTGATATTGAACAAGCAGAAGCCAGAAGCAATCCACTATTGATTAGCCAGTGAAAGTAATTATATTTGCCACTCGTTTTATTGGGTGGGGCAGAAGGTGAGGTAGTTCTCCTCTGGAGTTTAGAGACAGCAATCCACAAAGATGCTGTCAGTAAATCTCCCTTTCCCTTCCTTCCCTACTCCCAGCCCCCACCCAATATGATTTTTCTTTTAATGTCAATGGATTTCATGTGGGCTCCCTTTTACGCTGCAGAAATGCAGCGTATGCAGGAAGGTTCTTACAATCTTATCTGCCATTTGATGAAGATGCTTGTATTTACTTGCAGGGCCTACTCTCCCCCTGTTTGAGTCAAGGCCAGGGCAAGTCTTTGCATTTAATTTTAATTCTCGCTCTTGCCATGGGCTGTAGAGGAGAAAAAAAATAAACTCTCAGTTTTTTATCCCTGATACTTTTTCACAGCAAGGAAGAAGCTAAATGGTACAGTAGTACAGAGAAAGTGCTGGGTTGAAGTCAGGAAGATTTGAATTCAAATTTAGCTTCAGGCCTGAATTCAAGTGTATCTTCAGACACTCAGTAGCTATGTGTCCTGAAGCAAGTTACTTAATCTCTCTCTACCTCCATTTATTCTACTGTAAAATGGAGATTAGTAATATCATCTCTCTTAGGGCTGTAGTGAAAATGACATCAAATAATATTTGTACAGCTCTTAGTATGTAGTTGATGCTTAATAAATGCTTATTCACTTTCCTTCTCCCCTGCTTACTTTGGATCTACCACCTCACTACCAAATGGCTCAGTTCTACTGTGAACTCAATTGCTGTCCTCTCTTCTTTCTAGTGTCTCTTCTTTTTCTGAAAATTGTGGCCTCTCACCCAGAATTCCTCATTTCTCATATCAAGATTGAAAGGACTTCCTATTTATGGTCAAATGAGACTTCTTTAGAGGCCAAACTGCTGGCAATGGATAATACATTTTTTTTGTAGTTGAGATGAGGCTTTATTTGTTTCCCAAAGACAGATGTTTTCTGACTATTACAAGGGGATTTCAGGAAAAGAGAAGAAATGCATCATAGTGAAATTTTGCTGCCTGGAGCACCCACAAAATGAGGTGGTGAAAGCCCTCTTACCACCACTAGTTAATACATCAACTTATTTAAATCATTCAGTTTTCTGATCTGGGAACTTCTCTGGCAGGTCCTTAACCACAGTCATACATCCAATATACTATAAATAATCCAGAAAAATGTAAGATAATGTTGGATTTTTTTTAAGGAAAAATTCAGGTAAATAAGAGCCATATAGTAGTCTCCAAAATTCAGATTTGGCAGATAGAATGTATCAAAATGGAGGTTCCTAACAAGAATGTTTTATTTTTATCCTGTGGAGTTGAAACTTAAGGTCACCAGCACAAAATTTTCTATATTTGGGCACACTATTTAAAATTTTTTGGAAAAAGTGGTGAAATTTGTGTTAAGAAGAACTGAGTTCAAATAATGCCTCAATAATTTAGAAGCTGTGTGACCAAGAGTAAATCATGTAACTTTATTCAGCCTTGGTTTTCTGAGAATCAGATGAGATATTAGTGCTATTTAAAAATATATAAGGTATATTATACACAATAAAGTTCTATACATTAAAATACCATATAAATGCTAGCAAAAGTTATCACTCTTATTTAAAAAAATTTGATTTTTAGATTACCTTTAGTTTTGAATCTATTCCCCTACCTAGGGAGCCATTCTTTAAAATAAAGAATAAAACAGAAAGATGAAAAGGAGTTCAGCAAAAATCAATCAACATATCAACCATGACTGAGAGTATATGCAATAATCCACACCCATAATTTCCCATTGCTACAAAGGAGGAAGTACATTTTTAATTCTTCTCTGGACCTAAGCTTGAACATATAATTACACACAGTAGTTTTTTGTTGTAGCTATTGTGTATATATTGTTTTCATAGCTTTGCTTTCTTCACTCCTCATCAGTTCATATATGTCTTAGTATGCTTCTCTATTTCATATTCATTATTTCCTATGACACAGTTACATTACATTTATGTGCTATGATGTCTTTAACCATTTCCCCAATCAATCCCTTTCCTTTATTTATTTAATTTTTTAAATATTCTGTCTCAAGGCAATTTTTATGAACAGGGAATTGTTGTCTTCACAGAGAACTGTCTTCACTGGGAGAAGTATAGATCACTCTGGATCTTGTAAGATTCTTCCTTCTCTGGTTTAACAAACTAATCTGGCTGAGATATATGACTCTAAAAAACAAGAATTGTATGGAAGAGAAGGAGGCAAATTTCCCCATAGGGGTTTCAAGTCTCAACTTTCCATATAGCAAAAGCAGTCACTATAGATTTGCCTGATGTTGATTTCTAGAAAAACAGTATGATATATGAAAAGGTGCTCCAAATCACTATTGATCAGAGAAATGCAAATTAAGACAACTCTGAGATACCACTCCACACCTGTCAGATTGGCTAAGATGACAGGAAAAGATAATGACAAATGTTGGAGGGGATGTGGGAAAACTGGGACACTGATACATTGTTGGTGGAACTGTGAACGGATCCAACCATTCTGGAGAACAATCTGGAACTATGTTCAAAAAGTTATCAAACTGTGCATACCCTTTGACCCAGCAGTTTCTATTGAGCTTATATTCCAAAGAGATCTTAAAGGAAGGAAAGGGACCCACATGTGCAAGAATGTTTGTGGCAGCCCTTTTTGTAGTGGCAAGAAACTGGAAACTGAATGGATGCCCATCAATTGGAGAGTGGCTGAATAAATTATGGTATATGAATGTCATTGAATATTATTGTTCTGTAAGAAATGACCAGCAGGATGATTTCAGAGAAGCCTGAAGAGACTTACATGAACTGATGCTGAGTGAAATGAGCAGAACCAGGAGATCATTATACACGGCAACAAGAAGACTATATGATCAATTCTGATGATCATGGCTCTCTTTAACAATGAAATGTTTCAAACCAGTTCCAATTGTTCAGTGATGAAGAAAGCCATATACACCCAGAGAGAGGGATGTGAATGTGGACCACAACATGACATTTTCATGCTCTCTATTGATGTTTGCTTGCATTATGTTTCCCTTCTCAGATTTCTTTCTTTTTGTAGATCTGATTTTTGTTGCACAGCAAGATAACTGTAAAAATATGCATACACATATTCGATTTGTCAAGTATTTTAACATAATTAACATGTAGTAGACTTCCTGCCATCTAGGGGAGGGATAGAGGTTAGGGGGGGAAAATTTGTAACAGAAAACTTTGCAAGGGTCAATGTTGAAAAATTACCCATGCATATGTTTTGTAAATAAAAAGCTTTAATAATAAAAAAAAAACTACAAAAAAAGAACAATATGATAGAGGAAAGAGCTCTTTAAATGGAATATAAAAGAAATCACTAGGCACCATGATAAAAATAGGTGGCCATCTTATATAAGACCAGTAGCCCAGTCAGAAATAAGGATAGAGATGTACCATTAGCATTGGGTTTTAAGGTCAAGTCTAAGGCTATGGTTGACCATAAAAGTAGAATCCAATTTAAGTCTCCTGGTTTCTGGTGAATCCTAGCCTAAACTCTCTTATATATACAAGGAATTCATGACATTTCCATCTTTTCCAGAAGTTCCTAGGCTTCTTTTCTAAATCCCACCTCTATCATTTGGGGAAAAAAAATTAAAGTTCAAATTCCACTCACAAATTGATGATTCCTTATTTTGTAGATGAAATGAACTCTTTGTACCCAGAAGTAGTTGTGAATGCTCTTAATTGTAGGCTTAGGAAATTACAGGCAGGAGATTGACTTCAGCCCAATGGAATTGGACAGAGGCCCTCCCTCATTAAGGTGAGACTGATCATTTCAGCCTTAATGGCTGATAAAGGAGTGAAACTGGGGTCAGAGCTTCCCGATGTGTGATTAGTTTAAATGGCCAGGCAGAAACACAACAGCAAATATTTGAAAGGGTTGCATTGGGATGGGAGGGAGTGAGGCAAAGAAAAAAGTAGACTCTTTCCCATCTCCTCCTAGCCTCACTAACTTCCAAAGCAGAAGAACAAAGAAGGCTAACTCCTGCTTTGGTGATTTATGGTCCTCCAAAGCTAATCTAGAAATTACTTCGGCATTGATTAACACTGACATTTCATGTCAGTAAATCTCAGTAGCAACCTAAAAATGGTGCCGGCACTTGAGAGGCACCTGCCAGAGAGAGTCAGGGCATGCTAAGAAGTGATTTAAACCATAGTCATATTCAGCATTGAGCTGGACTCTCTTTGGCCCCACTAACAATCGTAGTTATTCTTTGCCAGGAACATAGATTCCCTCCCTCTTCCAGCCTACAGATGGAAAGAGATTTCTACCTCCTTTCCGGGGCTATGGAAGCATCACTAGGAAAACATGTCAGACTTGCATCAGCACTGGTGGTAAAAGGAACACAGATAGAGGAAATAGATAAATATCAGTTGTTGGGAGGCTTTGTTTTCTCACATGATATATGGTTCCGGAGGAGCAGTTAGAAAACAAATTATTGTGTCTTCACCACAGGCAGATCTTTTAGCTGCACACACCAGAAAGATGAAATATTGTAGATTAGCAGTTAGCTCACAATAGGGTTGGGTACAGGAAAAGTGTCCTAAGTTTATCTATTGTTAAGTGATATAATTTATCGTCTTTAAGGGTTAAGGAGCAATTTCAGTCCTTTCCTACTTTTCGAAACAGAGATTTATAAGATGATCCCCAGATTTAGACACTGAAGTAGTAGCTGCAGAAATCTCCCCAGTCTCAAAGGCTGAGAGATACTTGGTATGTGTTGGAAGCCAAGTCATCCAGGGAGCTAATTTGAGGCTTGCCTCTAATACTATATTTGCTTTCTGAGTGCATGGACAGCTTTCATTCGGGCTGGGATCAGCTGACAGCTATGCAAGTTGGTAGATAGGAGTAATTGAATATAGATAACCTTGATTGTTGACCTACCCAGAGCCATCACTGGCTGGTCCCCATTGTTTCTGTTTTTTTTTGCTGGTTGATACCAAACTGCTGCTGGATGAATTTATGTATTAAGATTTCACTGCCCTGGGAATTGCTTATCATTTGTGGGTGTATCCTGTGAGAAGTTCCTCTTTACTTGATTTAGAGAGCTGGGATTGATTTAGAGAGCTGCTAGTGTGGCTTAGTAGTTGGCATTAGTGGTGGAGAGTAGGATTGGATGAGTTTATTAATTAAAAAGGGGAATTGTGCTTTTGCTTTGAAAAAAATCGATTCTGTTGTTGGTAGAACTATGCACCTCACGAGACTGTTTTATGATATTGTAGCTATATTGAGTGCTTTCCAACAAATATTGAGCCAATCTTAATAGTTATCAGCTTTAGTTTAAAAATCAAGAAAGGCTAAATAGCTGCACATTGCTATAACTATAAAGATTCTCTTTTTAAGGAGAGAATTCAGAGAAATTGAGAGGATATTCTGGGAAATATATATTTGAGTAAAGATGGAAAAAGTCTAAAAACCAAATGTGGTGCTATTTAAATACCAACTATAGTTATATCTAAACCATCATTATTTCAGCTGAACAATGAGATAATGTTTCTGGAAAACACATTGACCAGACTTTTAGAGGTAGGGATATATAAAAGAAATGGTTTGCTATTTCTCTCTACAATTCATTTTTCAGATGAGAAGATTGAGGTGAAGAGGATTAAGTGACTTGTCCAGGGTCACACAGCTAGTAAATGTCTGAGATGGGATTTGAAGTCAGGGAGATGAGCCTTCCTGATTCTGGGCCAGTGCTCTATCCACTTCAATACATAGCTTCCCCAGACATATAGGAGAATAATAAATACCAACCTCACAAGGTTATTGTGGGAGAAGTTTTTTGTTCAAGCTTTTAAAACACACTGGCTCTGACTCTTAGAAAGTATGATTAAGAAAGGGATTAGTGATTATCTATTGAGTCTATTCTTTGCGATGTAATTGTAAGGGCTGAGCCATAAGTTTTACTAGCTGAGAGAACTTGGGTAAGTTCCTTAGCCTATTCCAGTTTTTTTTTTTCATCTATAGAATTGGAGGAAGAGAATAATAAGCATTTATTGAGTGCCTATTGTGTGTTAGGTACTATAACTAAATACAAATATTGTTTCATTTGACCCTCACAAAAACTCTCAGGGGTTAATACTACTTGACTCAGAGTAGTTAGGAGAAAAATGCTTTGCAAGCATAAAGCATGATAAAAATTTGAGTTGTTTTTGTTATCATTAGCATTATTTGTTAGTTTTGCTTCCCAAAATACAGGGAATTTTTATAACAGATACATTTGAATCCTTTTTTGTAGAGTGTTGAAACCGGCTTAAACCAGCCCCAGAGATTTGGTTATTAACATTTCCGGGTAAGCATTTGTACCTTTGAAAATTATCAAAGGCTACAAATCAGGACTTAATTTATTGTTTTGTTGACTTCTGGACATAAGAAAGTGATGGAGAAAATATAAATATTGCAGATTAAATAGGAAAGCATGCCAAGTATTTTTTGAGAGCTGGTTGTTAAATGTTTACCACCACATCCCTGGCTATATTATACAAAACAGGGAGAACAAGTGCTAGACACATAAAAGAAGAATGACAAATGGCATCTGACTGAGTTTCTAGTCCTCTTCTACTGAATTCCAGGTCTTGAGCTGGATTTGGGATGGGAAATAGAAAGGACAAAACTAATGTTCATAGGTGGGGGGAGGGAAGTGCTCCACCAATGGGAACTGAGAAGGTAGGATAAATGTCTGCCAAAAAAAAAATAGTCAGTTATTGCTTCTGACAGAATAGAGAGAAGTTGGCTAACAGGAACCAAGGATGTTGCTGAGGTTCTGAGCTTTTGAAATGATGAGGGAGGGAGTCTCCCAGCATTCTTTCCCCACCAAGTGACTGTGAGTGACTGCTCAGTTGAGGGGATCATCCTTTGATGCTTTCAACATCAGAGCAGCTCTTCATCCCTAGAAGGAAGGTTCAGGTTAGTCAGTCAGGGCAAATAGCTCAAGGGAAATTTCATTTTCCCTTTGTTGGTTATACTTCTTTCATCTGCTGTGAATGCACACACCTCCATCTATACTCTCAGAGTAAAGGAAACCTTCAGTTTCTCAGCCCCATCATACTGGCTAGGGTACCAAACTGATGAGATGTTGCCTACCCTTTAAAAGCAATGGCCTTGCATGGTGGTACAAAATAGATTTCATTGCAACCCCCCATCGTTAAAAAAAAAAAGACAAAACAGAACTTTGAGGTGCCCCTAGCTACAAGTGATCTGCACTGGGGGAAGATAGAAGGATAGGAATGGAGATCTTCCCAATGGCATCTGCACAGTTGCTGCTGTGGATGCCCAGGCTGCACTTATAAATGCCTTGAGAGGCCTATACCTAGGGCAGAGGAAAATAGGCAGTCAGACAACAAATATTTATAAAAGACTTGCTATGTGTCAGACACTAAGCAAAGGACTGGAGATAGAAAGTCAATTTAATGGCCCCCATTTCTATATGAGTTTGATACCTCTGCTTTTTAGCATTGGTTAAATTATTTTTCAATGGTCCCCAAGCCACAATGTGCTTTGGAACCCAGTAGATTTTAGGATAATTCTCTATCCAGTATGTTATTTTTCCTTTAGCATAAATAGGCTGTTTTTTATTACCTATGATACCTTGCACATGAGAAGTAACATAAAAGAAATCATCAGGAAGATGGGCAGAAAAGAGGCAAATTTCTCATGGGAGGAAGAGCTAATATAGATGGACCGCCCAGAAGTTGAAATATTAAAAGGATGCAGAGGAAAGCCTCCAAAGCATCTAGTGCCTCTCCTCTGGAAGATTTAGAGAAAAACATGAATCGAACTTTCCTAAAATGGGAAAGAGTGATGAGATGTGATCTGTAGCAATTCTTGGATCTTTCAGGTGATGGATGGAACTTCAAAGTGAGCTTGATCTTGAAGGCTGGTGTCGTTTGCCCTCTAGCCTGCTTTATACTTCCTGTTGGGTGTGAGTGAACTGTGTCCCCAGGTATGAGCAAGAAGTAATTGCAATTAGTTGCTGAGTGACTATAGGTGTGGCTTGATCCCTATTGTGGTACATGTAGGAAAAACTCAAATTATAGGTTCTCACATCTCCTGTTGTTCAATCTGTGAATCATGTCAAGATGGGGTTCCACTGTCTGTCCCATACAGATCCATCCATAGGGTGGAGGTGTGTGGGTGTATTTCAGAAGGAACCTGCTACTGCTCTTCAAGATTAAAGGTTAAAAAAGTTTGGTCAATCATCTCCTAAGACAGTGGTATCAAACTCAAATACAGTAATAATATTGTACACAAAAATCTCCAGAGGCTACATGTTGACTTAGAAAACCACAGATTAGTATTATCTCTGTTTTATTATACTTTTATTTATTTTGTTAAATATTGCTCAGTTACATTTTAATCTGGTTAAGGTTGCCCTAGGGAATGTTGTAGACTGTGTATGACCCATGGATCATGTATTTGACACCTCTGGTTTAAGAATTTGGGGGGGCCCTGATTGTTCTGGAAGTATGCCTTGAGCACAGGTAAGATTGTGGAAATGCTGTATACACAGGTATGCAGAGTTCATTTTAGAAACACTTGTCAAATACCTCATTCTCAAGTGATTATGTGATTTTTTACCTATCTCAAGAAAGAATTTCATGAAATCATAGAAAGCATTACCAAATGGATGCCTGTCTAAAAGGTAGTCTTTGAGATAGTAGCAGCAGCTAGCATTTATATAATGCTTTAAGGTTTACAAAACACTTTATGTGTATTATCTTGTTTGATCTTTATAACAATCCCATGAAGGAAGTGGTCTTATTATTCCCATTTTACAGGGGGAATTGAGGCTGATGGAATTTTTTTTTTATTAAAGCTTTTTATAAACCCAAGGACCCCAGCTTTTGGGATAAGTACTCACTATTCGGCAAAAACTGCTGGGAAAAATGGAAACTAGTGTGGAAGAAATTAAGGCTGGACCCATACCTAACACCACATGCCAAGATAAGATCTAAATGGGTTCATGATCTAGATATAAAGAGTGATATTATAACCAAATTAGAGGAACATAGGATAGTTTACCTCTCAGACCTGTGGAGATGGAATAAATTTATGTCCAAAGAAGATCTGGAACTCTTAATTGAACACCAGATAGATAACTTTGATTAT
>JAJPUD010000381.1:277959-355361 GCA_023553655.1 Myrmecobius fasciatus | reverse complement strand
AGTTCCTACCCCTCCCCTAGATGGCAGGAAATGCACTACATGTTAATTATGTTGAAATACTTGACAAATCGAATATATGTATACATATTCCCACACTTACCATTGTTGTGCAAGAAAAATCATATCTACAAGAAAAAAAATCAGAGAAAGGAAACACAATGCAAGCAAACATCAACAGAGAGCATGAAAATGTTACACTGTGATCCACATTCAGATCCCTCCTTCTGGGTGTATATGGCTTTCTTCATCACTGAACAATTGGAACTGGTTTGAAACATTTTGTTGTTGAAGAGAGCCATGTCCATCAGAATTGATCATCATATAGTCTTGTTGTTGCCATGTATAATGATCTCCTGGTTCTGCTCATTTCACTCAGCATCAGTTCATGCAAGTCTCTCCAGGCCTCTCTGAAATCGTCCTGTTGGTCGTTTCTTACAGAACAATAATATTCCATAACATTCATATACCATAATTTATTCAGCCATTCTTCAATTGATGGGCATCCATTCAGTTTCCAGTTTCTAGCCACCACAAAAAGGGCTGCCACAAACATTCTTGCACATGTGGGTCCCTTTCCTTCCTTTCAGATTTCTTTGGGATATAAGCCTAATAGAAACACTGCTGGGTCAAAGAGTATGCACAGTTTGATAACTTTTTGAGCATAGTTCCAGATTGCTCTCCAGAATGGTTGGATCCTTTCACAGTTCCACCAAAAATGTATCAGTGTCCCAGTTTTCCCATATCCCCTCCAACATTCGTCATTATCATTTCCTGTCATTTTAGAGGCTGTTGGAAATTAAACCATCTGTTCAAGGTCACATAGATGGGAAGTGTCTGAAACAAGATTTCAACTAAAGTCTTCTTAATTCCAGAGTACAACATTCTGGTAGGCAGATTAAAAAGGACAGGAAAATCGGAGGTTCCTGCCACCCTCAATTTCATTTTTGTGTAAAGGGGCTTACCCCTGTGATCATGCTCAAATCAGCTAATGTAGAGAAACTCTACTTCCTTGTTTGCCCTTAAATGTGGCAGTCTACTTTGATTGATTGTGTCTTTAAAACTGGCCAGATTTGGAATAATCTGGCCCTTTCCTACTTGAGCATGAGGATCACACAGCTCACCCACAGTAAAGACCCCATAAACTGCCTCAGGAGGGAAGGATGCCTTCCTCCCTCCCTCATCCCCACCTCCAACCTCCCTTTTAGGCTCCATAGCTTGCAACGTTTTAGTTTCTATTCTTTTTTTTTCATTTGTCCTTTGTTCTGGGTGCCAGCAGACTCGACTGGGAGTTTGAACCATGGTAGCTTTGAAGCCAGGATTTTAGGTGGGATTCTGAAGTTAAAGTCAGCCCAGTTGGGGAAGCCTTGAAAAGCCAGGGTGATATGGGATTAGATCTGGAGGAGGGTTAGGGATGTAGAATTTGGGAACTGACTCCATAGGAACCAAGCTAAGCTATTTATCTAAGTCCCTTCTACTTCTCAAAGACTGAGATGGTGGGGCTGGGGAGGGTTGAAGGATTATGCTTTCTACATATTGTGTAATAAATTTCTATTTTAATGATCATACATGTTAAAAGTAAATATTCCTTTGTAAAAGTTAATCTTAGTGAATGAAAATCCAAATTGAGGGAATAACATCAGTAAGGGCTGGAGCTATTTGCAGCTATCCCTTACATGTAACTATGGAAGGACCCTGGGAGGGATGGAATGTAACATACCTGGACTTCAGGAAATAGGGCCAGGGTTCTCAGTGATATATTTGCATTAATAATAATGATCACTAACACTTATATTATGCTTTAATAAGCTCTTTACATCTGTTATCTCAGTAAAGAACCAAATAGACAAGATTTTAAGAATTCTTGCTTGGAATCCTGACTATTTGTTAGTTTCAGGCCTAGTTGGCCATATATTGACGAAGACATCATCAAATTATCAAAAGGTTAATCCCCAGGGCTAAGATGGTGTCATGGCAGGCACCTCACTTCCAGCCTCAGCGCCAATATCTTTTGTCATCCTGTGAGTCTGAACTGTTGTTCAGGATTTTCCCACAGTGAGTGAAATGTTTTCATTTCAGTCCCTGGTGAATTATTTGGATCCAACAGAAATGTTGCTGCTTCCGTGAACCTTCCCTGAACTCCAGTAACCAAACGTGAGTAGCTTTCTCTGTGACCTGGCTACTGCTCTGGGCAGCCCACCATAGACCCTGTGGAGCTAGGAAACAAGACAAAGGAGAACTTCTGATAGAAGGCAACATACACTTCCCTTAGCATGGGTCTATGATGGGGAATTAGGAAAACATTTTGTTTCGAAGGAATTTGATTCCATGTTCTTGGATGGTTAAGGCAAGGTCCTTTAAAAGGTTTTTATGCCTGGATTTTGGCTCTGGGATCTCATCCCTGGCTCTACGAGAATCAGTTCTCATCGTAGGTGAAGAAATGGGAGGACTCTTCCAAACAGCAGCTGAATAATTCCAAGTCATCTGTAGAGATTTCCTCAGGAGCCACTGTTTACCAACACAATTAAACCCAGCCTTCCCCTCCTACTGTACAAACAGCATCTTATCTACTTAACTTCAGTCGATTAAGCCATAAAAGGTTGGAAAAGGGTAAACAGACATTAATAACAAAACTATAAATGAGTCATTGGAGTGAGCTGGGATATTGTGTCAAGTTTTTTGACTTGCAGAGGGGAGGAGGGAAAAAAAAGTTCACACCTTCCTGACACTGCAGTAAAACACCACAACATTACAACTTTTCAACCATATCTAAAAGGCCAATTTAAGTTTATTCCCATTCTCGGTTTATGGCCATGGTTCAGCAGGTGTAAACTAGTAATAGCTCTAGTCCGGTCCTGGAAAGCTGCCAGGACCAGATGTGTTCAGTCAAATGACTAATTGAAAACCTTAAACAAAATCAGCAGCTTGGCTATTTTGCCTGCATAATAAAGCAGTGCTGATAAAGGCAGTGGAAGAAAAAAAAAAAAACACCCCTCTCATCATCAATGCCATTAACAATCATGAGTAAAGATGAAAACAACGCATGGTTTATTCTGCAAATGAAGGCATATAACGAGATGGCATCCCAGGAGCCCATTACCCATTTTAATAATACATCAAGGAGCCTGAGCAAACAGTTTGTATGTGAAAGCCAAACACAGCAAAGTATTTACAGTTACCGCATACAGAGACAACTCCCAGTACTACGAATTTAACAAATTTATAAAGGCACATAACATGATAGCTATTAGTGAAATTAAAAGAAAACCATTATAGACTTGAAGCCTTGCATTGACTTGTCAGTCAAATAATGGCACCACCCCAATATCAACTTTTGAATCCTACAAATTTCCTTTTCCCCCCCTTCTCTAAGAGAGCTGCCTGACTTGGGCTCAAATTATGTGCATGAATAATAAAATACAATCTAATTAAAAACTGTAGTTAAATATGCAAAAATTAATGATAATGAGATTGGGCAATACCTCAGAGTATAGGCACTTTATGAATTACTCACAAGTGTTAGTTGGCTTTGACCTAAACAGAAGATAATGGAAGCGATTTTGAAAAACCTTAACCATAGATTCTCACTTACTTTGTGTTTCCTGCCACGATGGGGAGCTCCTTCTTACAGTTAATGGGAGATGAAGGGAGTAGACTTTTTTCTGGATTTTCTCAGATCCAGAACAATTTCTGCTTGCAGTAGGTTTTGGGGCTGGGGCTTACTATTGTTCTAAAAGGCAAGTTGGAGAGAGGTCTTCTTCTCAAATAGAAAGGACTTGTGCCCACTGTTTTTTCCCCTAACTCCTCACAAAGCACTGAGTTTACTGAATTGAGGGCAACCTTGGGCTCTAAGACTAGGAGTCAGTCAGAAAGATTTGGCTCTTACCTACCCATGGGAAAATGAGAAAGGGATTCTTACCACTTATTAAAATCCATTAATTTTAGGAATTCTAGAGAATACAGTGCATTATTTGCCGGAACTCTGTCTTTCACAAGTTCTTTCTAGACTTTGAAGGCAGAGGAAAAGTAAAGTTCTAGAAAATAACCAGTTTTACCTGACTGGTATAAAAACAGCCAAATACCCAAATCAAAGCTCAGTCACTAGAACCAGGACTTGTTTCTTCCCCTTGTCCACCCATCATTTTCTTTCTTCTCAATAGTGTACTATAGAAGAAAGAACCCCAAAACTATGGGACCTAGTTTTATGTTCTGACTCTGGTATTTGTCATGTGACCTTGGTCACATCCTGATAAATTGACTGAACCTTAGTTTCCCCATTTGTAAAATGAGATTCTTGTCCTAATTGATTTTTAAGGCCCCTTCTTTATGGTCTTTATGAGGTTGCCTCCTTTATGGTGCTGTGTTTTTCTCATCCCTTATTTTAAAGAGAATATTTGACTTTACATTGAACTTTTGGATGTATTTTCAGTTTACCTGACATCACATTGTACGTTTAGAATGGAGCTCAGAAATCTATGCACTCAAGACTCGACATTATTTTGGAGGAATCTAAATTTACCCATTTTCTAATTTTCAGTTTCTGAATCCTCACTGCATTCTGAATGTTGGTATTTCTTCCTTGCCTATAGTTCTGCCTTACACAGAGTTGATGACAAACTGATAAATATTGGTCTTGAAGAGAGAACAGTGATCCTAGAGCATTAAATAATTTCAAAACTGCTCAAAATAATTTACCTTTTGGCTTTTCATCAGTTGAAACAGAATCTGGCATGCTGAAAAGTAAGCGTATCATCAGAAAGGTATTTCTTATTCATGTAGTAACTATGGAAAATAATTCTCTCAGCATATTGTACAGTGGTGTCATCTTGAAAGTGCCCACAATGCCTATTTCATCTGAAGTCAATATGCATTTGGGTTAATTAATACATTTCTCACAATCATATAGTTTTAGCAGATTCTTCTGCAATTCGTGGTAGCAATACTTCTATTCTAAGCAAAGTGTTAATTTCTTCCATGTCCAAATAACCAATGAAAAAACTATTGTCTTTTGATTATTCAGCTTTTATGTTGTATGTGTGTTTGTTCAAGTGTGTGAGAGAGACAGAAACAGACAAAGATAGAATAGGATAAAAATAGGGAGGAAAAAATAGCTATATTGACAATATTTTGTTCTTGAAGAGTTTGTATTACAAGTATCTTCACTAACTTTTCCCTCAGCTTTGCTCTACCTAGTTGTCTACCTAGACAACTATTATCCAAGGTTAACCATGGAATAGGATTTATTAGAATGTCCAGTCTTTGATGTGCTAAAGATTGGACAATAGTAATACAATTAAAATTCGGGGCACACTACTGTCTACTGGGTATGTGTATAACCAGCTACTGATCTTGCACATACCATGTTGTTTTTATTGACAGTTAAAATATTTGTCCCTACAGACTAAAGAGGAAGTCAGTTTTCTTTTGGTTGTGGCAATAGATATTTCAGAACACAGAATATTGTTTTACTTCTTTTGATGGATCTGTAATGTCATAGATGTGGATATTCCCTACAGCAATGTAGATCTGCAGATCACAACCCGTCCACATTCGCCCAGCCTGCATGACTCTGTGCATACTTTCCCATTAATACATTAGAGATTTCTCATTTTCTTAATATTGTATGGATACTAATGGACTTTGTGAATCCTTTACTGATGATCTCTTAATATCATACATGCCTGGTTTTTTTGGGGGGGAGGAGGGCATATATTTCTTTAATGACATCTTGTACACTGACTATTGGGCATAATTCCTCAATTGTTATATGTTACAGTGGGCTCATAAGTAGCATGCTTCTTTCCAGGGCCCTTTGGGTAAGTTTCAATTTTAATTCTTTGGAATCTATCATATTCTATGACTCAAAGCAATATAATGTCCCCAGAAATAATCAATCAACCTGCATTTAGTAAGAGCCTACTTTGGGCAAGACAAGGCACTGTTTTAGGTACTGGTCATGTAAATTCAATGAGTAAAACAAATCTTACTCCCAATGAGATTACAATTTCAAAAATATTGGCTTTTATCTGCATTCAAACTGTTTTTAAATGACATTTTCCAATATTTGCTAAAATCATCATCTTTCTATCACCTTCAATCAATGTGAATAATCTGTTAGATTATTCACTGGAGAGAGGCTAGAGATCATGCTACCTAAAGTTAATGCCTTTTTATTTTTCTCTAAAACACACTGGGATAACCTGTGAGTTATTCCTACTTACCTGCCTCATCAAGTCAATATGACCTTCTATTTATTCATTTAGAGAAGAGTTAGTGCCCCCAAAGCACACAAAACCCACAGTCACCTGTCGTCACCATGGAAACACCATTGTTTGCTTACAATCTTCTTCATTGCTTGAGAAAGACCTCTGACCACCAGATGCAGAACTGAACTTAATGTTGTTGGTTTACCAGGGTGCACAACTACTGAATTTTAAGAAAGTCCCAATATTTGTTCACAAGGACTAAAGAAAATCATTTTGATGGAGAAAACTTGTCCCTTTTAAGTGTATGAGAGAGCAGGAAAAGGGCATGTTTTGCATGTCTGCCTTCTAAGTGATTTCTGGGAGCTTTGCTGATAGCTATTGAAAATATTAAATATATGTAAAGTGCTTTGCAAACCTTAGAGGACTATATTAATGTCAGCTATTATTATTTTAAGAGCTATGGATGGTGATAATGATTTAATTTTTAGAAGACTGGAGATAATTTTAGTGATCCATATCATTGATTAAATTTAACCAATTTTTATTACATATTTCTAGAAATTTGATGCTTTCTTTAAGGATATGTTTGCATGATACTCAATTCTGATATCTAATCAGTTGCTTTATTCAAAAAAAAATTTATTGTGGATCCAGTTGTATGTACAGAAAGTTAAATATAACATATTCTCTGTCTCCAAGGAACTTATAGCTTAGTTGTCACATAATGCCAAAAATGACTTGGTTTGATATTTTCATGGAAATGCCTACATGGACTTGGTTTGTTATTATGTAAATATAACTCAAATCAGATGCTTAAGGGTATTTAGTTTCTGGCCATTTTGTCTTGTAAAAAATGAATTACATTTATGTTAGCAAAAAGATACCTTTGGGTTTTTAAAGACTTTTAAATATCTTTTCTTTGTTTCTCTCTTTAAAAAAAAGATGAAAGAATCTTTGCTTAATTGACCAGCATCTGCCACTGTTCTCTAGCAGCCCCCATGAGGGATGTTAGAAGGTGAAGTGTGGGCTGTCAACTCATTTCATCCTAGTTACCAGCCGCCATTTAAGTTTCCTTTCCCAGAATCACATGGGAGTAAGTCTGGCAGCTGAAACCTAGGGAAGGGGGAAAGAAGGTCCCAGCCAAGCCTAAGGATGCTTTAAAAGGAGGATACAACAGAGTTTGCTCTCAAGTCTTTGGTTTGATGGTGACCTGTATTGCTTTAGTTCTAAGGAGTTCTGTGAAACTGAGTGGCCCAGGGGTTGAAGGGATCTCAAGAGACCAGTCAGGAACTCACACTAGTGCTTCTTCTTGCTTACATAAATGTTCTGCTCATTTATCGAGGGATACTCACCTAGTTTCAGCAGAAATATTTATGTCATTGTTAAAGAGAATATTTTAGTAATGTACTTACTTTACCAGATCCTTTTAAAATGGCAAGAGTTATCTATTTCCTAAAGATCAGTAACTCTGTTTTATAGGGATTAATTACTCATGCTTTTAATCTGAATAGGGAAAATGCAAAAGTAACTGGTGAACAAGCTAAAAGTCAAAGCTCCTGTTAACTGAGTTATTGTCTCTATCCAAGAATTTAAATTCCAGCCAAGGAGTTTCAAAACTTTAGGAGTAAGCAATTAACTATATACTTATTTGCAATGAACCCTTTAAAAATAACTATAGAGTTTTTGAATTCTAGAATTAGAAGGTACTTTAGAATTTATCTAATTCACCCCTTTAATTTTACAGATTACAAGATTAGAGAAGTAAAGCAATTTACTCAAGATCATAAAACTAATCAATGGCAGAGCTGGAACTAGAGTCATGTTTTCTGACTTTCAATATAGTGATCCATGTTTTCATTTATCCATCTTCCAATCAAATGATTATTTCCATAATTAAAAAATGATAATGTCCCAAGATGCAACCTAACATAAAAATACATGTTTTAAATACTAGTGTTCCACCAGAGATGGCATATGGCTATGAATCATGGACCACCACAATCTCTTAGAAGTTGAAATTATGGTTAACCAAAAAGATAATGGAGAGATGCATAGCTGGCATAAGTAGGCTCTAGTATATTAATATAGATGACATACATGTAAGAAATGTGTAACAGATACCATTCAGGAAATGTATGATGGGAAAAGGAGGTGATTGTCAGTAATGATGTACATTTTGCAGGAATGTTTGCAGATACTTATGGAATGTTGAAAGACCATAAATAAGACCTTGTAGTATGTTGGGTTGATCCCTAAGGAAGACTTAAGGACATGGGCAATAATCCATATAAGACGAGGTGTGAATGAGAAGGCATGCATCTTTGGAGAGAAGGCATGCATCTTTGGAGAGAGTACCCACATTGGTTAAATGAGGAATCCAATGAAGTATTGATGTACTCTTTATGAAATGCTGCATTGAGACCACAAAATACTTCTCCACTACTTATCAGCATCTCTTTGGCCTTTTCTTTTCACTCTTATCCCTCATACTTAAGTTAATATTCATATCTGGACATGAGCTTCTCTGTATCTAACTGGGCTCCATTCTAAGAAGATGTAGGGCATTCTTTTTCTCCTTTATCCAATAAACATTACATATATATATATACATACATATATGCATATGTATGTATATATATAAACATTAGAATATGTTTATTCCGATAAACATATGCTTGAATTGTATAAATAACATTCACTGTACGAGGTGATGGAGGAAATACAATGTTTCTGTAAGACACAGTGTCTGCTCTCCTGGAACTTACATTATATTAGGAAGATAATACACTAACATAGATAGTTTATACAATGTATAATATCATATATACACATTGGAGAATTATATGAAATTTTTCTTGTAAATGGAATAAGGCTGTCTCCAAAGGCAGACTCGGGGTAGGGAAGGTGAGAAATATTGAAGTTGACTTTAAAGGCTAGGTAGTTCATAAGTTAAAGAAGAGAGAGAAAGAACATTATAGACATAGGAAATAGCATCATCAAAGATAGAGGAAAAGTAGAGAATAAATGATATAGAGCAAAACAATATGAGATAAAGCTGGAAAGGTAAGAGGGTGACAGATTGTGGGAGAGCCCTGAATGCTAAACAAAGGAGTCGTTTCTTTGGTTGGTGGGTCAGAGAATAATAGAAAAAAAAATTAGGCCAGAGAAATTGAAGGAACACTGGATTTGGACTCAGAAGATCTAGGTTCATAAACTGTTTCTGCTACTTACAACCTGTATAATTGTGGGCAAGTCACTTAACCTCTCTGGTCCTCAGTTCCCTCTTCTGTAAAATGAGGAGGCTGGAGTAGATGACCTTCAAGATCCCTGTTAGTTCTTAATTTATGCTCCTATGAGATGATTTGATCAATACATAAGATTGTTCTGGCAATAGTAGGAAGGATGGGTGATGGGGAGGATGAGTAGAGTTGGAAAGTCTTGTTCGGTGACTGTATCAAAGAGGTAATAGTTGAACCCTTGGAAATGAATGTTTGCTGAGGAAGAGAGTCTAGAGCAATCATTCTTTTTTTTTTATTTTAAGCTTTTTATTTGTATAACATATGTATGGGTAGTTCCCCAACCTTGATCTTTACAAAGCTTTCCAATACAAATTTTACCCCCAGTCCCCTCCCCTCCCCTAGATGGCAGGAAGTCCACTACATGTTAATAATGTTGAAATGTTTGAGACGTTATGCAAGAAAAATCCTATCTACAAGAAAAAAAAAAGAATCAGAGA
This sequence comes from Myrmecobius fasciatus, assembly GCA_023553655.1. Lineage (NCBI taxonomy): Eukaryota > Metazoa > Chordata > Mammalia > Dasyuromorphia > Myrmecobiidae > Myrmecobius > Myrmecobius fasciatus. The sequence goes on along the minus strand of JAJPUD010000381.1, from coordinate 345,422 downwards.
AAGGCAACACAATGCAAGCAAATGTCAATAGAGATCATGAAAATGTTACGTTGTAACAGCACCTTTGCAGAAATGGGGAATCCCTGTGTATGTTGCACATTCATGATCATATTTTTTCTACGTATTGGTCATTTTTGATAATTTTTTTTCCTCTCTTCTTTTTTCTTTCTTTTATAAAAGATTCTGGGAAGTGGGGGAAAGAAAGAAAAGACAGCAAATTAGAGGCAGGTACCTGACTGAACTCTCCCAACATTCCCCTCCAGATAACTTTAAAATAATGCCTCAAATCAAATTTTTGAGCAGCAGAGCCAGCAAAAAAGTTGGGGCGAGACTTTTTTTGGGCCTAAAAAAGCTTAAGAGGGCAGAAGGATAAATCTTTGACAAGATAGAGGCTATCTGGAGCCCACAAATTTGGAAACAGTGGCCACAGAAGCAGTACTTCATAATCTTTCATCTAAGAGATGATAAAAGGTTTGGAAAACTGGTAAGAGATAATAGCAACTCTTTGCTGACACTATATATAATTGGTGCTGACTGGTAACTTTATTATTCTGGGTTGCAGTTCTAGGGTGAAGAAGAATTCTGGTGCTCTGATGACAAGGGAGCAGGGGACTTGGAGACAAAGAAAGCTAGTGGCTGCAGAGGACTAGGGCCCTTCTTGGATAAAGACCAAAATTCAGACCAGGAGAGTGATGTCCACATCTCTTCCAGGATTATACCACCTTGGAAACACAAAAAACTTGCAGATCGCCCAGAACTGGCTTTGAAAATAGCGACATCAGGGGCAGCTAAGTGGAGCAGTTGATAGAGCACCAGCCCTGAAGTCAGGAAGACCTGAGTTCAAATCTGGCCTCAGACACTTAACATGTCCTAGCTGTGAGACCTTGGGCAAGTCACTTAACCCCAATTGCCTCAGCAAAAAAGCAAAAAAAAAAAAAATAGCAACATCAAAAAGCCTGAAGCTTGGGACAATGTCTCTTCTGTCTGAAGTGAGAAGAGTTCAACTTTAATATCAAGTTTAAAGTCAAAAAATGGACTGGAAAAATGAGCAAGAAACCTCAAACAAACAAACAAAATTTGTGCAATTAATAGGAAGTATGGTGGAAGGGAAAACCAAGATACAAACTCAGAAGACAACAATGTTTACAAGCAGCTACAAATAAAGCCTCAAAGAAAAATGCTAATTGAAAATAAGCCCAATCAGAATTCCTGGAAGAATTTTTAAAAATAGATTAAGGGTAATAGAGGAAAATTTGGAGAAAAAATGAAAGTGATAGAAAAAATTATGAAAAAAGGAATAACAGCTTGGCCCAAGAGGCACAAAAATTCTGAAGAAAATAATACTTAAAAAACCAAATAGAATTGCTAAATGGTAAAAAAAAAAAAAAAGCACAAAAATCCATTGAAGAGAACTCCTTAAAAAGTAGAAGTGGTCGGAGGCAACTAGTTGATGCTGTGGGTAGAATACCAGCCCTGAAATCAGGAGGACCTGAGTTCAAATCTAGTCTCAGACACAACACTTCCTAGCTGTGTGACCCTGGATAAGTCACTTAATGCCCCCCCCCAAAGTAGAAGTAATCAAATGAAAAAGGAAGGACAAAAAATTGACTGGAGAAAAGAACTTAAAAAGCAGAATTAAACAAATGGAAAAAGAGGTGCTAAATTTCACTGAAAAAAATATTTCCTAAAAAAATCAGAATTGGGAAAATGGAAACTAATGGCTTTATGAAACATCAAGTAACAATAAAACAAAGTCAAAAGACTGAAAAAAAAAAGAAAATGTGAAATATCTGATAGTAAAAACAACTGACTTGGATACAAGTTTGAAGAGAGAATATTTAAGAATTATTTGACTACCTAAAATCCATGGGAGAAAAAAAACAAGCCTAGACATCATATTTTGAGTAATTATCAAGAAAAGCTACCCTGATATCTTAGAACTAGAGATCTGAAAGAGATCGGCAAATGAAAGCTTCTAGAAATAACATGGACAAAATCCAGAGCTCTCAGGTCAAAGCAAGCAGAAAGAAACCAGTCAGGATCACACAAGATTTAGCACCTTCAACTTTAAAGGAGCAGGGGACTTGAAACCTGATGTTCCAGGAAGCAAAGGAGATAGAATTGCAACCAAGAATAACCTACCCAGCAAAACTGAATGTAATCATGCAGGGGAAGAAAAGAGTATATTTGATGAAATGAGGACTTTCAAGCATTCCTGATGAAAAGAGCAAAACTAGATTAAAAATATAACATTCAAGCCAAAGAAGAATTAGAGAACATTATGAAATACAAAATGGATAATTGTAGGGAATGGCTGAAAAAGTTGTGTCATATGATTGTGATGGAGTATTATTGTGCTATGGGAAATGATGAAGGAGATAGTTTCAGAAAAATATGGCAAGATCTATATGAAATGATGCAAAGCGAAGTGAGAACAACCAGGAGATCATTGGACATAGTAACAACAATGTTATAATGATGATCAGCCATGAAAGACATGGCTACACTGACCCAAAGATCCAATAATCCAAGGTAGTTCCAAAGGACTCATGATGAAAAAATGCTATATCTCTTCAGAGAGAGAATGGATGAACTCTAAGTACAAATTGAAATATAATTTTCTTTATTTTTCTTGCTTTTAAAAAATATGGCTAATAAGGAAATGTTCTGCATGATTTCACTAGTATGACTGATATATTGTTTGCCTCATCAGTTAGTAAAGGAAGGGAGAGAACTTGGAACTTAAAATTTGAAAAGAAAATAATATTAATAAATAAAAAGAAAATGTTAAAAAAGAAAAAAATTCTTTGTAAGAGAGGATGGATTTCTGAGATGAGAGAATTTCTGAGAGAAATTTAGGAGGCTATTTAAATGATGTAAAAAAGATATCAATAAAAACATTTTAAAAAACTTTTATGGCAGAGCATGGTGGAAAATTATAAGCAGAATCACCTCATAAAACAATGAGAAGCAGTAGGAAAAACAAGTTTGCAGAAGCTGTGACAAGAGAGTCAGTTAAGCCAAATTATCCTGAGAGCATTTAAGGATGAAATTAAAAGGACAACAAACAAATGAATAATGGAAAAGATCTGTCAAGATTTTTACGATAGACTTGTTCATCTCCAAAGACAATTGAACCAACAACACATTTAGAATGTTTTATGCATTGATAAACTCATTCTCAAGATATCTGAATGAGAGGGTTAAGAAATAAGCATTAAACCTGTGATATCTTCAGTATATGGAAGACATGTCCATCTTCTCTCAAACTTAGAATCTTAGAAAGTGCTCTTTTCTAAAACACTGAGAGATTATGAGACTTGCTCAGGTTTACATAGGCAGTATATATTAGAGAAAGGATTTTAATTCCAACTTCTTGGCTTTTAGGTCAGTTCTTTATCTTCTCTACCTTTTTTTTCTTTTCCTAAAAGAAAGAAAGGTGCTAAATGTTTGGAAAGCATCATTATCCTGATTATCATAAAATATGTATAATTATAATAAAGGCAATTATTATAAATTTATGGTTATTGTGATCGTTGTTGTTAAGGTAGAGATAGGTGATGGTTATTATTATAGAGGCAGCTAGGTGTAAAGTAGTTGGAGATCTAGTTCTGGAGACAGGAAAACCTGAGTTGAAATCTCACCTCAGATTCTTCCTAGATGTGTGACTCTAGGAAAGTCACTTAACTTCTGTTTGCCTTAGTTTCCTTATCTGTAAAAATGGGAATAATAGTAACACTTACCTTAAAGGATTGTTTTGAGGATGAAATGAGATAATATTTGTAAATACTTTGTAAATCTTAAAACTTCACATGAATGTTAGTCATAATTATTCTTGAGACAAGGAGTTGTCTAAATAAATCAAGATCTATAACAGGGAAAAAATCAATCAGTCTAATTCTATCTCTGTCTCTCAGTAGCTATATCTATACCAATGGCTATATATCTATCTTTATCTCACTCAACAGCTATACCTATATTTCTCTATCTTTCATTATCTATACCTACATTAAATTGATTTCCACATATCTCTAATACTCAATATCTATACCTTTATATATGTGTATATACATATACACACATTTGTGTACATGTATATCTACACATATTTGTGTATATTATGTATACATAAATTTATGATAGAAACAAGACCAGGTTAGGGAGGGTGAAAACATAGTATGGTTTTTTTAGGAATAGTGTCAGAAGAGCTCAAAAGAAGCCAAGAAGCCAATGTGTTAGTTACATTAGGGAAAAGAAGAATTTTAATTCAGGATAGGACTATTGTGTGATTGAAAATGGTACAATGATGAGATTAAAAGGTAGAAATATTCAACTCTTATTTGGCTTCTGTTTTAACTGCCTAGAATAAGAATCACTGAACTGGAAAAAAAAATGAAACACAAATGGCTGAAAAGAATTTGAAACTCAAGATAACTAGAGAGACAACAAGAAAGCACCTAAATGCCTTTGATGATTTCAATTTGCCAGGCACAATTTAATTGTATCCAGGATAATTATTATAGATTGTAAGCTTTTGAGTGCAGGGTCTATTTTGTTTTTATCTTTATTATTGCCAAGCAAAATGATTGACACATAGTAGATGCTTGATAAATGCTTATTACAGATTTTTTGAGCTACTGTCAATGATCTTTGAAAGGTTATGAAGAATAGGAGGAATGGAAATAGGTATGGATGTAAATATGTAGATATATATAGGATTGGAAAAGGAAAATATTCCCATTTTTAAATGAATATAGATAATATAGGGGAAAGAATATAGTCTTTGAACTATGGAACAATAAGATGGATTCTGATTCCTCACAATATACTTTGTAAAAATATATCATTAAAGGGATGGTTAGTGAACATCTAGAAAATGAAGCCATTATCATGATCAAAATGACTTCATCAAAAACAGCCCAGGTCAGTATAAAGTCATATCTTTTATTGTCAGACAAGAGTGACAGACTTGTTATTAGAGGGTTGATCAAGAAAATAATGTAGATGTAGTTTATCTAGATTTTAGCAAAGTGTCAACAATGTCTCATGATATTTTTGAAGACAAATTGGAAAGATATGGACAGAAGACTAGGTGGCTTCAGAACTATTTGAATGGCCAATAATTTGATATCAGCATAAAAGAAGGTTGTTTAGGGGACTACCCTAAGGACATGTGCTGCTTATATGCTAGTTAACATGTTTATCAATGATCTCGTTAAAATCACAGATGGCATATTTAAATTTGTAGATTACACCAAATTAGGAGGAATAGCTGGAATCAGGGCACAAAAATATTTTAAAATCTAATATTGGGCTAAATCTAATATGAAGCAATTTAAGGGAGATAAATGTAAACTTCCCTGTAGGATAAGAAACATTTTTATACTCAATTGAGTGTGCATGTTATTCCTTCTTCAATTCCAATGACAGTGAAGTTCAAGTATTGTCTGCCACCTTCTCCCATCTTCCTCTCCACTGTATAAACTTTTTTGTATCTCTTTTATTTAAGATGATTTATCCCATTCTATCTCATCCTTTTCTCTTCTCCCAGTGCATCCCTCCTTCTCAACCTTTAATTTAATTTTTATATCATCCCATTGCATTCAAATTGCCCCCATACCCTCTATCTATGTTTACTCTTTTTAATTACCTTAACAGTAATAAAATTCTTAAGTTATAAGCATAATTATCTCATATAAGAATCTAAACAGTTTAATCTTATTGAATCCCTCATGATTTCTCTTTCCTATTTTACTTTTTTATGCTTTTCTTGAGCCTTATATCTCAAAGTCAAATTTTCTTTTCTGTTTTTTTTTTTTCATCAGGAGTATTTGCAAGTTCTCTATTTCATTAAATATCCATGTTTTCCCCTGAAATATTATACTCAGTTTTGCTGGATATGTTATTCTTTGTTGCAATCTGAACTTCTTTGCTTGCTAAAACATTGTATTCCAAACTTTCTGATCCTTTAATGTCGAGGCTGCTAAATCTTGTGTGGCCATGACTGGCTCCCTAATGTTTGGATTGTTTCTTTCTAGCTTCTTGCAATGTTTTCTCGACTTGAAAACTCTGAAGTTTGTCTATGATAATCCTGAGAAATTTCATTTGGATATGTCTTTCAGGAGGCGATTGGTGGTTTCTTTCATTTTCTATTTTTCCTTCTGGTTCTAGTCTATCAAGGCAGTTTTCCTTGATAATTTTTTAAAATATGATGTCTAGCCTCCTTTTTTATTTTGGCTTTCATGTAGTCCAATAATTCTTAAATTATCTCTCCTTAGTCTTCTTTTCAGGCTAGTTGTTTTTCCTATGACATAGTTCACATTTTCTTTTATTTTTCCATTCTTTTCATTTTGATTTTTTTTTGATGTCTTATGGACTTATTAACTTCCACTTGCCAAATTTTAATTTAAATTTTTTTCTTTTAAAAATCATTTACTTATTTATTTTAAAGTTAAATGCAAAATAACAAAAGAAAAAAAATTGCCATGTATACAGCAGAACATGAGAGGATTTGAAACATAAAGGAATTTCCATTTCAAGAAAGTCTAGATAATAAAGACAACACATTGTATTCAGAGCTGTCTCTCTTTGCTTCCTTGTAGGTTTTCTTTTATTTTCTCTTGTGTACCTTTTATTTTTATTTTTCCCTTTTCCTCTCTCCCATCCTTCCCCCAAAAAAGGCTACAATTAAGTGTGGATATATACACAAATTTATACATATAGATGTAAATAACATCTATAATCATTTTCATTTAAATTCATATGCATATATGTAAAATTAAACTATGCTGATTTCCCCTTATCCTTTGTTTCTTTGAAGGTGGATAGCATCTTTCTTCATATATCCAAATCTTTCCATATTTTTCAAAATTCACCCCAGCAATATTCCTATACCACAGCAATATTCTAAACCTGACTGTTTAGTTATTTTAAATAGTCTAAAACAATACTGATTAGTATGGCTGATACAGAGTGTAGCTCCCTCATTTTTCTCTTTTGATTAAATCTATTTTAGCTTTAAATTTGTCTAAGATCATGATTATTATTATTCTTTTTGCACAATAAATTCTACTCCTGATCTTTATTTTATATTTGTGTATTTCTCTCATTTTTATAACATTTCCCAAAAGCAACATATTGTTGAAGTCAGATTTTTAATCTGCTGTCTGTTTATGGGTGAAGTCATCCAATTCATATCCTAAACTATAATTACTTGTTTATTTTCCTCCTTCCTATTTTCCTCACTTTCTTACCCTATTCTTCTCCCTCCTCACTCCCATTAATCTACATACTTTCCTATTCCCCCCATCCTATTTTCTCACTTGCATATTTAAAAAAAATTTTTAAGACTTTTTATTTCTTTCTAAATATATGTTCTCTAACTCAGATCTTATATGAGTGGGGTTACTTCTAAAAATCCCTCCCTTATATTCTTCTCCCTCCCTATCCCCTTACCCTCTTACTTCTTTCTGAATTTAGAAAAATATATGTGTGTGTATATGTGCTTGTATGTATGTATGTATTATTCCTTCTTTATCCCATTCCTGATGAGAGTAGGTTTCCAGAACTACCAGTCCTCCTGCCCCATTTAATTCCTCTGTATCAGTTCTTCCCCTCATACCTCACTTGTATGAAATAATTAGTCTATCTTTTTTTACATGGTCTTGCTTTTTAGAATCACATTATACTCATCTCTACCCCAGTCTTTTTTTTTTGAATTATCCAATTACTTATGACAATCTTAAACATGTGTTTTACATTTCCACATATAAAAAATAAACTATTTGTCCTTATTAGAAGTCCCTTATACTTAGTCTTTGATGTTTGCCTTATACTTCTCTTGAATCCTGTATTTCAAATTTTCTATTAAGTTCAGGTCTTTTTTGCAGCAAAATCCTGAAAGTCTGGCAATTCATTGAATGTCTATTTTTTTTTCATTCAGGATTATCCTTAATTTTATTGGGTATATTATTTTAGGTCTAACCCAATTTTTTACTTTTCAGTGTATAATGTTCTGGAACCTGCAATCTTTTAATATAGTCACTGCTAAGTTTGAGTAATTCTAATTATGGCTCTGCTGTATTTGAATTATTTTTTTTTCTTGCTGCTTGTTATATTTTCTCACTTAACTTGGGGGTTTTGGAATCTGGCTATGATATTCTTGTAGGTTTTCCTCCTAGAATTTTTTTTTCAGATGATCATCTATAGATTTTTTCCTATTTCTACTTTCCCCTCTTGTTCTAACACTTAAGGATAATTTTCTTTAATTATTTCCTGTGTTATCATATCAAGATTCTTTCAGGTGGTCTCATTTTTTAATGTTTTCTCTTCTTGATCTATTCTCCATATCAGTTGTTTTTCTTATGAAGTGCTTCACATTCTCTTCTATTTTTTTCATTCTTTATATTTTGTCTTCTAATTATTTTGTTATTTTGTTTGTATTATTATTATTATGGTTTCTTATAACTTTGCTGACTTCCCCTTGCCCAATTCTAATTTTCTTTTTTTTTATTAACACATGTATAATTTACTTGTCTTCTGGCTTGTTGAAGTAGTAAACAGCATTTCCCACAATAATGTCTGTCAAAATGGTTAGCCATAAAGACTACAGAACTACATTCATCAGAAGGGCACTCTCGACGAAAGTGGCTAATTTTGCCATTCTTATCAACTTGAGAACAGCAAGCTTAATCTTCTTTCTCTTATGCTTGTTCTTTTTGGGAGTGGTGTAAGACTTCTTTCTCTTCTTGACACTACCCCGAAGTCTCAGAACAAGATGAAGAATGGACTCCTTCTGAATGGTGTAGTCAGACAAAGTACATCCATCTTCTAGTTGCTTCCCTGTGAAAATCAACTTATTATTATAATTACTTCTAGTCCTGGTGTATGAGGGATGGTGCCTGTGGTCTCAGGTCTTTCTTAGTGTTATTTTTTGAGCTTTGTCCTGGGCCCAATCTCTGCTCACCTTTCCCTGTCTAAGCCATAGCTAAGTCTCCCCAGTACAAGAACAAGAAATGTTCTTGCTCTCTAAGAACCCTCTAGTGGCTATAACCTTCAGTTCTTTCCTCTGGCCTAGAACAGAAACCTAAATTAAGCACTTTTTTTTTCCCTAAAACTATGACCAAAGTTGCTGCTCCTGTTTGTGCTATTCCTCACTCAGTGTGACCTGAAGTCAGTTATGGGCAATGAATCAGAGTCTTGCTCCAGTGCTAACAAATCTTCTGATCTGCTTTTCAAAACCCTTGCCATTTGTCTGCTGAAAGTTCTAAAACCTTCACCACTGCTCATTCAGTTTCCCCCAAAGCCTGCTACTGACTTGCCAAAACACTGCCCTCTACTCTTACCCCATTGAGACAGACTTTGCCTGTCAATCTAAATTTTCTTGGGCTGAAAAATTGGAAAATGATCCCTTTGTTGGTTTTGTTTCTCCAAAAAAAAATTGAGGAGTTATTTTAATATTGTTTGTGAGGAAATTGGGAGAGCTTAGTCAAGTCCCTGCCTTTATTCTACAATTTTGATTCCATCCACTAGGAATTTACATTCTATTAGAGGAAGACCACACAAATAGGGTGGAATAGACACTAGGGGAGTATTTTGTTTTAGAAAGTAAAGAGAATGGAGGCATAGAGGAGTAGATTGATACATCTTTTCCTATGGCAGTGGCGGTATTAAATATCTTTTTCCAGATTTGGAAAAAGAGTGGAAGAGATTACAAAGTATATGCCCAATAGCAAGGTGATTGGTGAGAAATGGACACAACACAAAGTGACAGAGGTTGCCAAAATAGAGTGGCCCATATTGAGTAGCTAGGTAGTACAAAGGGTAGAGTGCCAGATTTGGAATTGAGAGGATTCATCTTTATGAGTTCAAATCTGCTCTCAGATACTTACTAGCTATATGACTCTGAGCAAGTCACTTAACTGTTTACTTCAGTTTTTTAATTGTAAAATGAACTGGAGAAAATGGCAAACCACTCTACTATCTTTGCCAAGAAAACCCAAATGGGGCTACCGAAGAGTCAGTAATTATTGAAATGACTGAACAACTACACCAACGTGAGTCATATTAAATACTGGACATAAAAGGGCTGAGGTCTTTAGGTCATGGTCTCTGGTTTAGGCAGAAAGATCACTGGTGAGAAGGAAAGTGGGAAATCAAATTTGCCCAGGGAGGAGAACTGATAGGACAGGAAAGAAGAAAGGGAAGGAAGGTTCTAAGCATTTATTCATTACCTACTATATGCCAGGAACTGTGCTAAACACTTTTACAAATATTATTTGATCTTCACAACAACTTAGAGATAGTTATATTATTATTCTAAATTTTGCAGTTGAAACTGGGACAAACAGAAATTAAGTGACTTACTTAGGCTCACATAGCTAGCAAGTCTGAGTTTCAGGACAATGAGTTTGGGGGCAGGAGAGGTAGCCAAAGAAACATTAGTTTGCAATGGGTATGAAGTTAAATAAAGCTAGAGAAGAGAGAGAAATGAAGTAGGAAATAGGGGTGAATCAAGAGATTGGAGATCTCAGGAAGGATAAAAACTCTATGAGTGAAACAAAGGAAATGAAAGACTAGAAAGCTGTGATTGGTGAGAATTTTGAAGTTTCAGGTTTTTGGGGAGATATAGTTCTTAGGAATAGTATTATCTTTGTTGTGACCCCATATTGGAGTGTAAGGTGGAGAATACTAATTATCATAACTAATATTTATCTAGAGCTTGAAAATTTGCAAAGTGTCCACATAAATTATATCTTATTTGTGCTTCACAATAATTCTGGCAGATAAATGTTATTATTATTCCCATTTCTAAGAAGAGGAAACTGAGTCTCAGAGAGATTAAGTAGTATTCATTCCCAGGGCCACATAGATAGTAAATGTCAAGAACTGGATTTAAGCCCAGATTCTCCCTACTACAGGGTCACTGATCTTTCTACAATACTACACTCCTTCGAAGGAAGCTGTCAAAGGTAGAGAAATTGAGTAATTATATGGTCAAGATGTTAGAGAAATCTTCAACAAAAATACTGTCATTCTCAAAGATGAAAGCAAGTTATGTGGTGGAGACTTGTCAGTGAAAAAAGTTAGGAGAGTGACCTAAAGGGTGTGGAAGGTTAAAATGAAAATGTTTTGGAGTTGAGTGTTTTTAAAAATGTATGTGTCAACAACAAAGTAAATGAAAAGAACAATTAAATAGAGCTGAACAATATAGAAGTACAATATTCAGTCTTTGCCCTGTAACAGAGGAATAATTCCATTTCCCTCTTTTCCTTGTAGAGCTATGAGGCCAATGGGGCTGAGTATGGAATGTGGCATAGACTATCAGATTGGATCTATGGGTCAGCTGTTTTTTCTTGTTACAAGGAAAAAATTCATGGACAGGAGAGGGTAAAAAAGGAATATAGTATGTAATGTTGACTATGATATAAAAACAAAAAAAAATGAAATGACAAAAAATTTTAAATGCATCAAACTTTAAGGAAATAAAATGTTTGAAAAGTGTAGTGTTTTCTTTTGTGAAAATCAATATCTAGGGGCTGCTAGGTGGCACAGTGGATAGAGCACCAGCCCTGAAGTCAGGAGGGCCTGAGTTCAAATCTGGTCTCAGACACTTAACACTTCCTAGCTGTGTGACCCTGAGTAAGTCACTTAACCCCAATTGCCTCAGCCAAAAAACAAAAACAAAAACAAAACAAAACCAAAAAAAAATCAATATCTAATACAGGACACCCTTTGCTGGTTGAAATTTTTGTACAAGTTTGAGGTAATCATCTTAATTATAATATAAAGATGAAAACTGGAACTAGATAAAAGGTGGTCAAGCTGGTCAAAGGTGATCATCACTGAAGATGGGAGTTGGTGGCGAAAGGACAATAGATCTCTAGAGAAACATTTTTCTCCATTTCTAATTGGTTTTCAGTTCAAATTCTGCCTCAGACACACATTAGCTCTGTAATCTTGGGCAAGCCACTTAACCTTTGTCTTTCCTCATCTGTAAAATGGAGATAATAATAGCACCTGCCTCCAGGATTGTTGTGAAAATAAAATGAGATTATATTTGTAAAGCACTTGGTAAACCTTAAAGGATTATATAAATGCTATTGTTGTTGTTGTTATTATTATTATTATTAGCTATTATTTTTAGGATTCTTGTTTGCCTTTGCCACACATAAAGGTTCATGGAATCAGATTTAGAGCTGGAAGGGATCTCAGGAAATATCTAGTGCCAACCCCCCCCCAATTTTACAGGTGAAAATACTTAGGCCTAGAGAAATTTCCTGGCCTTCTATTCATAGATATTCTAATTTTAAGTCCAACATTCTTTCTATGCATTCTTCTATGCTGTTTACTTGATTCTCTGTAGATATTTTATCATAATTCTTCTTTATTCTGCCATAGCATTTTTGATCTTTCAAAGGGTATCCCATTACTTTTAATGATCACATCAAAATGACTCATGATTGTCATTTGTTTTTTCATGCTCATTTAAAGGCACACACATAAAATTCTGAAGGATAAGACATAGTCTCAGGGCTGCCACTACATACCTTACATGAGCTTAAGAGTTCATAAGGTTCATATTTTCACAAAAAGTCATAAATACATGTAACTGAGTCTGGGGGCAGATTGAGTTGGAAGGGTGCTCAGTGATGGGGAAGAGACCCTCTGTGGGCACCAAGAGATGAAATTCTTTGTTTCTACATCTGGCTTTGCAGTATATATAGAAGACCAAGGCTGGAATCAGGAAGATCTGATTTCAAATCCTACTTCAGATGCTTCCAACCTGTATGATCCTGAATAAGAAGTATACCATCTATCTGCCTCTGTTTCCTCAACTGTAAAATAAGAATAATAATCCTGCCTCACAGGATTGTGTGAGATTGAAATGAAATAATATTTGTAAAAATGTTTCACAGTGTCTGACACAGTAGAAACTTCATAAGTGTTTATTCCTTTTTATTCCCCTTCCCTAAGGAGGAAATAGTCCTTTGGCAATGTGACCCTGAGACTAGTGGCCTGGGGTCAACTGCACTGTGGCCAGAAAAGTTCTGGAACTTGGGCTTGAGAATGTCAGCTACAGTGAGGAAGAAGTACAACCCCAAAGGGAGACTACACCCTTCCCCAAGATGTTGGAGTGTCATCAGTCTGAGGCAAAGCCTCTGTCACTTCATGTTGTTTTCAGCTTTGCTGTCATACAAACTATTTATTAATTATACCATTGATTAATTATGTTATACTCTTTGGTGTGACTGCGTTGTTTCATATTTGAGTACACAGGGGCTTGGAGAGTTTTGTAATTTTTTTTCCAGTGAGCTGGGAGTTATTAATACATCTTACAGATTCCCTTGAAAATCTGTAACCCATTGGTTAAATCCATACCTATTCTTTTGACAAAGCAAGAAGGTAAGGTGACCCAGCTAGCTTGAAGTCAGACAATTCCCCCTTCTAATATACTCTACTCTTGTCTGTTTCCCATCAGAAGAAAGCAAGTCAAGTTCCATTCAGAAGTGATGCCCTGCATTAGGGAGTTATTCCAAAGACAAAGGCGTGCCTGTGAATTTGAGAAAATTGCTCTTTTTTCCCACTAAAGCCTAGTGTCACTGGCATTATCATGGGAAGACAGAAGCAAACCTGGGAAGAGTAGCAGCCCTGAGCGTCTGGTTAGATCTGCAATCTAATCTCACTTATCAGAATGGTCATGACAGAATGCCAACTTAATAGATAAACATCTGAGGAGGATGAGATATCTCTAGACTTTTCTTTCAAACATTGGCATTTAATCTGACATCTTCTTGTATCTGTTGGCTTGGGCACCTTCTCTAGGTAGTCTCTAATGGGAAAGAGTTGTGTATAAACTAATGTTCAAATTAAAAAAAAAAGTGGATCATTGATTTTTATTGATTTATTCCAGTTCAAGGTGCTTCCAGTGAGGAAACTTCCTCCAATAATACAAATCTACCTGTTCTCTACACCTTCTAGTCTTAGAGAATACCTTGAGATATTGAGGGATTAAGTGACCCAAATGATCAATATGTAGCAGAGACTACTCTCAAACTCAGGTTTTTCTCACTTAGATACCAGTTTAGATCCATTCTACCATGTCTCTCAAATATTTAATGTTACATGTGAGGGAGGAGAGGAAGGAATGGAAGAGAAGTCTTTTTTAGGACAAGGCAACCTCTACTAAATTCTAACTAGCAAGGAGGCCATGACTGATGAAAAGAAAGCAAGCAGAACTGTGGTAGAAAATGACCAAGTTGTTTTATAGGCCAACAGAGATTTGGAGGAAAATACTGTATTTAGGCTTTAAGAAGGCAATATTTTTAAAAGTTCAGAGAAATGGTCACTCTCTAAAAGAGAACATGGCTCAAGAAGATCAAGGGCTCTCAAAAAAAATTCTGATGATTCACTCAATAATCATATTGAAAAAGAAAAGGAGATATTTAGCTAGAAAGATGTAGCTTTATAAGGAATCATTGGTATGTTCAGATTTGTAACAGATATTTAGAAGACAGAAGCAGGGCAAGGAGGAATTCTTAAAGGGGGATAGGCAGGATCCTAAAGCCCAGGCTGAGTTAAACCTTGCAAAATAAGAATATTTGAAAAGTTCTTTCTGAAGCCTGAGAAAAGAACAAGGAAGGAACGAACAGGCTGAAAAGGGAGGATTATATAATGTTAACCAACAACAGAGAGAAAATAGAATGACTTGACTCATTTGTTTCTCTTATTTCTGTCAAGGAGGATGATCCATGGGTTTGGAAGCATATTATAAAAATAGTTTAGAGGGAATTGAGGCCCAAAATGACTGAGAAGAAGAACTGGCTGCTCTAAATGAGTTAAATTGTTTTTGGCTTTCAAAAGATAAGGAAAAACTGAGCCAGAACTAGGGTGGGTAGATTAGGGCATTTCCTCAGGGCAGCAAAATGAGAGGGCACTGATAACATTTGAACTCCTTCAGTACCATAGAAACAATAGATCTTGGACCTTAGTTAGCTAGGATAATTAGGTAAGAATAGAAAGCTACCAGATGTTGAAGAGAGCTCCTGTACTCTCCTACCATGATTCCCTGTCCTCAAGGTTAGCTGTCTCCTCAGTATCAGCCTCATGTGGATGTGCTGGGGCCTCTGACTCCTTTTTTTTTTGGTAATCCTGTACCCCCTTTCTCAACTGATAGTCCTTTTGTGTCTCCTGCTTCAGCCATGCTCTGGTAGTGGTTGCCCCAGGCACAAAATGTCCTAGTAGACTATGGAGTCAAAACTAAAGTTCAAATACACTTTAGATACTTATTAGCCCAAAGTCACTTAATCTCAGTCTGCCTGAGTTTCCTCATCTGCCAAATAGAGATAACCTACCTTCCAGTGTTGTCATAAGGATCAAATAAGATATTCGTAAGCAAACATTAAAGTACTATATAGGTGCTAGCTATTATTATGATGTTCTTTGAACAATCGTGGGAAATAAAGTGGTAGGAGATTGGATGGACACATATTGTAACAGTTTTCAGAAAGTGAGGAGAAGATAGGTTCTAGGATTTTCAAAATGAAAAGATGAATAGCAAAATTCTAGAATGCAATTTGTAAGCACTTAGGGAAGTGCCCATTTGTTAAGAGTCCTCATGGGTTGACTCTGAACAATTATTCTAGACTAATCCAATTCCTTTTTTGTTTTTACAGAATTTCTCAATGGGACTGATTAGGACAATGTCACGGACATAGTCCAGTATATCTAAGTTTTATGGATTGATTTCACAAAGTCTCTCATGATCACCTTGTGGACATTATAGAAAACTATAACCTGTCTGTTAATAAAATTTAGATAGATTCCTAACTGCCTGAGCAATAAAAAAAACACATTTATATCAATTTAAAGAGGTCTCTAGTGTTGTGATGCAGGACTCCATTCTTGGTTCTTTTGTATTAAAAGTTTTTCTTGTTTGCTTTTTTGTTTTTAATCCAGTAATTAAACAAAGACAGCTTGATAATTATCAAGTAAGACACATCAAAATCATATATAATTATATATCAAAATTATCAATAGGATATCATTAAATTGGGAATGATGATAATAATAATAATAGCTAGTATTTATATAATGCTTTAAAATTTGCAAAGCACTTTATAAATATCATGTAAATTGATTCTAACAACAATCATGGGAGGTGGGTGTTATTAATATATCTATTTTACAAATGAGGAAACTGAGGCAGGCAGAGGTTAAATAACTTTCCCAACATGATACAGTTACTAAGTGTTTGAGGTTGCATTTGAACACAAGACTTCCTGTCTACCAATCTATCTGCTGTATCTCCTAACTGGACTAGGATATTGAGTGAAAGAATCAGGATAAAGGAAGATTTCCCCAGGCTAGTAGCAAGTATAAATGCATCCTGAGCCATCACCAGTCATCTTGACTTTTGTCTTGCCACTAGGCTTTGGTGAGACTTCAACTCTGACTCACATCTAATTCATGAATGAGTCATAACATGATCATCTTGTGATATCACTGATCCTCTTCGAAAATGAAGGATGAACAACAACAACAAACAAATGTAAAGGCCTATACTGGATTTTAAAAAGTCAGCTTTGCAGGTACAGAGGGGGAAGGTTTAGATCAACAAGAGTTTAAATTTTAAAAGATACAGAGGTTTTAAATGAGTGCAGTTTCCATTTTGGTCAAGAACTTGATATTGTTGCCAATGAAACAAGTTGTAGGATAGTTCTGCTCTAATTCAGTGTAGTCAGATCACATCTGCCATATTATTTTCCTTGTTGAGCACTGCATTTTGGGACACTGATAGGCAAAAGCATGGCCATAAGAGGGTGGTTACCATTTTGAAGGACCTTAAAATCCCATTTAATGTAAAGTTAGCTGTAAGCAACAAGGCAAGGCAAGGAGCACTTATCTGCACTTATCTGTGTCTGAGACTGTGCTGATGTGTGGGATATAAATACAGGCAAAAAGAGAGATAGTTCTTGCTCTCAGGAAGCTTGCATTCTAATGAGGGAAGATAACACATAAAGAGGAGCTGAAAGGGAGGAGAGGAGGAAGGAACCTGAATGGGGGCATAAAGAGCCAGGAGAGATATGCAGGTTAACTGGCTCAGGCCTATCTTCAAAATGGAACCCCCAGGAAGAGCTAGCCAGTAGGAAAAGGGGGCCCGGCATAGTAGGGCAATGTTCCAGGCTGAGGAGGCCCAGACATTGAGGAAAGTTCTCAGATGAGGAGGCTGCTGGCAAAGTCCAAAAATCAGAAACAGAACTGGGAAGGGGATATGGAGTAAGGATGTGGAACAAAGACCCCTCCCTATCGTTTCCTTGAGCTTGGTTAGACATGGAAGATACTAAAGTCATCTCCAGGTTGGAGCCAGTTATCTTGATGCTTTTTCTGCCACTGGCCTTCGACTCCAGAAGTAAAAACGAGCCCGATGTCTTTGGGCACCTCTGCCTCAATTACATGTAATTTACTTTGAGCCAAGACATCTCCCACTCTATCTGGTCCTCTTGAAAAACAAAGGGTGAACAACAACAGCAGCAACAACCATTTCCTTGTCACTTGGAAAAGAAGGGTCAATGGAGACAGCCTCCTCCTTTGCTATGACCTGCTTGTGGGCTATCAGGGGAATGGGAAGGCTTGAGTTCAGTGAGAAAGGTTGCAGAACAGAATTGAAAGGTATCTGAGGGTCAAAGGCAATGATCAGGGCAGGGCTGAGAAAGGGAACTCTGGCCAGTCTTCTTGAAGAAACAGGAGCCAGAAAGGAGAAATGCAAACACATTAGATGCTCACAATGGGCTCTCCTTTGCACGCACGTATTCCAGCCTCCTTTTCAGTAGTCACTGCTTCTCTTCCCATAATAATTGCTGATGTTGATTTTGGCCCTGGTGGCTGACCGAGGCATGCGGTAATGTTTCCATGCTGCATGGCCTTTGAGAGATTCCATTTCCAGCAGAGCTGCTTCCCTGCAGATTGATACTCAGATAGGGAAGAGAACTCATCTCATTCATGGTTCTACAAAACTGCCTTACTTACTTGCAACTTTTATTAGCAGATCACAAAAAGGAGGAAAATTTTGCTGCACACTAGCTAAGTTGAGGCTGGAAGAACCAACTTGAGGGACAATCACCACATGTGTTCTCTCATATGGAATAGGCAAAGATTCAAGGTTATTGAACTGATCTCACATCATATATTGATGATTATAGCAAAGTACTCATAGGCTTTTAACTTTTAAGTCAGAAGGGTCTTCAAATACTTGAAAACACCCTCATTTTACAGATGAAGAAATGAGGTCCAGGGTGGTTTAAAAGAAGCCCAGGATGGTTGTCCAACAACACAAATTCTCATAGCCAATGAACACATTGCTCTGTGTATCAGGGACCTGGACCAAGATAATTTCAATGGAAAAGTCTGGACCTCTCTGCTATCAACATTTATCTTAGCAATAGCTGACACATGGGCCAAAGGGCTTTAATGCACTTAGAGAATTAAAAGAGAGGCCAGGAAGAATAGAATAGAAGGAACCCAGAGGGAATGATAAAAGACCGATGGAGTAATTTCTCAAAATAATAAATGTAGCAGAGTGAAGAATCTTTGCATTTGTCTTGGACTTTGAAGTCAGCTCAAACCTGAATAGTCACAGACAGTGGAGCCTGGGAGAGCCCTAGATCAGGGTATAGGGAATGTCAGGAAAACTGTATTTTTATAGGAATTAATGACGTGCAAACTCACTTGAGTTATAATGGAGGTATTAGTGGCTATGGCATCACTTCCTGTTTTAATACAGGAAGGAGACACAGAGAGAAGGAGTCATTTGCACAGGGAAACAAAACACAAAAATATTGTGAAGATTTGATGTAATAGGAACTTCACTTATGTCCTTGAAACATCCCCTTTACCTTCAGAATTCTATTCAGGGTAACACTTTTTTGTTTTTTGTTTTTTTTTATCTCTCACATCCTGGTTAACCCCCTGGTTATAGTATTTCTAAGCTTGCAAAAATTACACTCATAATGGAATGTGACAAGTCTTCATACCCCAACTAGACAAAAGTCCATGTTTTTCTTCCCAAGGTAAACTTATGGACCCTCTAAGAAGAAATTAGACAGTATCTAGAAATAATTAAAAACAAGTAAACAATTTTTCCCTTTCTTGTTTAAGCAGCTGTGTATTGTCAATATCTGCCATATTCTTAGACAAAAAGTAGGACTTGAAATATTTCCTTAGTAAAGTTACATTGAAGAGAAAGAATGTATATTTGAGAGACCCAGGATAAGGATTACTGGTCAATGCTTGCTTTTTCTCATCACAGTCCTTGTAGATTTAAATGTAAAGTATAATTATTTCAAGATACTACAATTTGATTTTTACAATGTAAGTCAATAGATCTCCATAGAATCATTTTTAATATAGAAACCCAAATAATACGCTTTTTTATTACATAGCAGATGTTTCTTAATTCACTAGCACCATGCATTGGGGTATTAAGATTATTCCTTGGCATTTTATTATGAATAACATACTTGCTCCATCATTAAGTGGGCCATTAAAGACATAAACAAGCTTTTATGCCCTGGTTTTCAGCAGCTGCTGGTGGTCTACCAAGTGATAATCCAGCTTTCAGCAAATATTCTTCAGCTCCAAGAATTAATACATTTAATAGGGCAACCCCAGGTTGTCTGATGGCCCCATGAATCCCGATTTGGGAATATCTCAGCAGGAAAGAAACCAAAGGGACTTTCCTTCTGGGAAGGAATTATAGTTTGTCTGAGGCCGAAGGAAATGGCCCCATGCCTCTTCCAACCACAGGACTTTTCTGTGTTCAGGGCTAGTTTCATTCCTAGCCCATGAATGAAAAAAAATAGTACATTTTCTTTTTTCTCT
Organism: Myrmecobius fasciatus; assembly: GCA_023553655.1. NCBI lineage: Eukaryota > Metazoa > Chordata > Mammalia > Dasyuromorphia > Myrmecobiidae > Myrmecobius > Myrmecobius fasciatus. The sequence continues at coordinate 325,544 of JAJPUD010000381.1, read as the reverse complement.
TCAAATTTTAAATTAAAGTACATGAAGTGCAGAGGGTGACAGATCCTTTTTCCTTCCTAATTAATTGTATGGCAAGACATTTTTGCAAATCCTGTAACCTCTTGCTTTGAAGAGAATCAGGTTTGATACTTCAAACAAAGAGGGTGGTGGAGGACAATATAGGTCACAGGCACTATTGGCTGTGACTCTAAGCGGATGTGACCTCTACATGACAATGTTCCCAAGGTGTACAGGGAGGAGACTCATGTCTTATAAATAGGATAGATGCCAGGTCAACCTTCCCTTAGTCCACCCTGCCTCCAACCCTCACTTTGGACTTCCTAAGGAAAACAATTCCAGACAGCTGAGCAAGAGAGTTATGGAGAGTGCTGAGATAGGAAATATCTCAGGTCCTGATATATTAGAGTTGGCTCTTGGTTTTCTTGTTTCCTGAGCTAAAGGTAGCCCTGAAGGGTGCTAAACTTTACAGTGCTGATATACACAACAACATCCTCATATAAGCAGATGTTAAGGGGGGGGGGGGGAAGGGAGAGGAGAAAAGAAAGGAAACAAAGCTGACGGAAATTTGCATTAAGCCTAGGTTGCTTTCACCCTGGGGACTCTTAGCAAACTGAACCAAAGGAGGAGAATGTGGAACCAATTTTCAGGGCTGGCCAATTCCAAATTTATTAAACGATTCTGTCATCAGCAGGAGGAGGGAAAAAAAGTCACAATTTATGCAACAAATTAGGTAACCATGGACTGCTGTACAAATGATATTTTTTTCCCTTGGTAACTGGATAAACATTATTATAGTATTATACTCCGAAAGTGATGAGGAAATGGGCACTTGAGTGAACTATTTATTAAATACCCAAATCTAAATGCCAATCTAGAGAAAGTGTTTAGGAAGGTACAGTATTATTTTTCTTTAAGGATGATTTATTCATGAATTTTCTTTTTTTTTACTATATCAATGATTCATTTTCTTACAGAATCATATTTCACTTTGCAGTTGTATATATCCATTGTTCTGCGTCTTGCCAAAAAGGGGGTGTGGAGGGGGAGGAGGGTGGGAAATTGGCAAAAACTTAGTTTAGGAAGTAACTTTCCAGTCTAACCCAGTAAAGTATCTGTACTGATCTAGTCCCTCTAAGAGCACAATTTAGCAGTCACGTCACTATGGCAATATTTCAAGTACTTTATATTACCCACTATTTTAGTTCTATGGCATGAAAATCCAAACATTCATTTTTTTTAAAAATTTCCACTTTATTTTGAAGTAGAACCTGGATTTATATTCTGTTTTATTAATCATCATTATTATTAGATATTATTATGCATGTATATGTATATTATTTGTATACACGTACCATGATATTGACATGTAAAAACACACCGCTACTGCTGGTGATTCCATTTGGACGTGTCCATTTTGCCTGTCACATTTTCTTCAAGTAATACATTTATCTGTAATTTATATAGGTCACAGATCCATGTCTGCATATATATACATATGTGCATTTTTAGCTGTACATGATAGAAAACTCTGCTGCCTAATTCACATTTTACATGATTTTGAATTAATATTAGCCTATTAAAAAGAGCTGTAATGAGTGTAACAAGAGAAAAAACTTAGAATGATTTGCACAGCAAACACATTTCACGGTTGTTTTGGACAAATGCCCTCAGTGAATATGTTGAAAACTATGTACAACAGGAATATGTTATCACAAGTAACCATGTTTTAATAAACACTTCATCTTTTTTGTGTTTCATTCTGTTTCATCACAATAATAGAAATATAACTCCATATATCACCATGAAACACATTTCCACATAAATGCTGATAAGCACAAAATATTTTTCATCATTTACATTTTAACTGTAATAATATATGGCAGGATTAAAACTGCATCCATCATGTGTCTAACTAACCTTGCTGTAATGAATTTTTAAATGTAATGGTTTCTGTCGCAAAGTAAAATCGTACATAATGCCTGGTGACACTGTGTGCTGGTGGAGGTGGGGATTTTACAATGTAAATGCGACTTCATTTTTAATTAGGTTTATAAACTTCTTCCTTAAAAAAAGGGGGGGGGGAATGAGATACCAGATATATGTGGTATTGCAAATGGAACATTGTTCAAGGTATTTAAAACAACTTGTTCATAGGGAGCATGTGAGTACACATTTGTGTGTGTGTGTGTGTGTGTGTGTGTGTGTGTGTGTGTGTAAAAGCAAGTCACCCTGCAGTAACAAAGGCTCTTGGCAATCACAATGACTAAAGCTTTTTAGGAAGTCTGGAGGGACTCCTTCACTACCTGGGGCACTCTCTTTATAGCAGTGTTAAGGATCAGATTTAGGGTTGGATGAACCTAGCAAAAAAGGGCCAAAGGGAGGGAGGGGTAAGGGGAATCAAGGACAAAACAAATCTGGCCCCCTTCACTGGTAATAACAAATAAGATGGCTCACCAGAGGAGAATCATTAAAAATAATTTGCGCAAAGCTTTCTGTTCTGTGAGCGCTCTCTCTCTCTCTCTCTCTCTCTCTCTCTCTCTCTCTCTCTCTCTCGCTCTCGCTCTTTTTGATACAATATTTCCTTCCATGATTATCACTGCGGACATGTTTCTGCCATATGGATAGGAGCTGGGCTGGGAGTCTCCACAATACCTGAGTGGTTAATTAAGAGCTGTTGCTGGGCCACAAGAAGCAGGTTTGAAATCCCTCTTCACTCTCCGACAATGAGTAGCTTTTTTAGCAGCAGAAGTCACTAGGGACAGCCAGAAGCACAGGGTAATTATTTGAGATAACATACAGCTGAAGAGTGTGTGTATGGGGGGCTGAAGAAGGGGGGTGCAGTTGAAAGGAGGGCAACGGTAGAGAAAAGTCTATAATAAAAAGGTCAACATCTCCTATTTTTCTGTACAGTGTCGACAGTCTGTAATGCCTTTTTAGAATGAATGACAACGGATTCTTTTTTTTTTTTAAATGAATATCTTATTTTGTATTCAAACTTTGCAATTGTGAGTTCAGGCCTGCCAGTCCAATCTGAATAAGCTATACTTACTTTATCAGTGTATGCTGAGCTGACTTTGATTGCATTGTTGCAAAATAGCGGTAATTTTTCCATTAACCCATACAAACCCTCCCACAAGCTGGAGAACAAAGAAATAGCAAAGGGATGAAAGCCCTGATTGCCAAGAGGAAAGCCAGGAGTTTCCTTAATGGCTATAAATGTAACTCCTCAAATCATCTTGTTAGAGGGCTTATTCATTATGCAATTTTAAGCTCAGGTTGAGGTCTCTTGGGATTGGATTCACATTGGGATCTCTAGGCCCTCTCCACCAAATTCCATTGTTTCCCCTGATTTAGGAAGAAGGCTCCCAGGTGTCTGGGAGCAGAACAATATTTTATAGATGTTTTGTGAGGTTGCCATCTGCCTCCCTAGCTTACCCTGGACCAGAGCCATTACCTAGAATTCTGCGGAGGATTTCTAAAATCCAAGCAGAGGAAAATGGTGAACAGAAATCTGGACTTTGGAGTGGGGTTCGAGGTACAGTTGTATCCTCAGAATACTATTTCCCCCAGGGAAGGAGGAAAATAGGCAAGAGACCTGAGCCCTTCCTAACTAAAAGTCAAAGAAACGAGTGCCCTTATTTAATATATCGGCACTTTTGAGTCATACCTACAGACTCTGGGGTGAAGTTGGGTGCTTCTGTCTAGAGAACTAAACTAAATGGGACTAGGTGTGTGAGAATTGTGATGGGTGAAGTTTTAATGACCAGTAAAAAAAAAAAAAACTGTGAGGGGTGAGAGGTGTTCCTTCATCTACAGTTGCTGTATCAGTCTGAGATATCGAGCTTGGATGGTCGTTCAACCCAGCGGTTGAGTTTGATCAGAATCTCAAACTCAACATTCTACCAGAAATGTGGGTCTAATTAAAGGTCTGTTTCTGCCTGGGATTGGAGGGTTGGAAGGGTGGGTTGGGATTTGCAGGCCTTCCACAGCTTTGATCTTTCAGGAACACCAAGAATCCCACTCTGTCTAGTGGTAGTTTAGCCCACAAAACTGTCTCGGCTTTGTTTAGGAACTGCCCAATATGTTAATTACCCTTTTTTCCTTTTTTTTTTTTTTTTTTTTTTGCCTTGGTGGCATTAGACTGTCAAACTGTACAACCATCTTTAGAAAATGAAAGGGAACACTGTAAGCCCCTGTACCCTGATTCCATAATATCTATTCACTGACAATGCCTGAACTGTCAGATCAGAAGGAGCGTTGCTGGAATAAAGGTGGGCAGATGTGTGATAATGAGACAGAAGCATACAGATGCTAATATAACTGTTCAGCAGAGCAGGTCTGGCTTCGTTAGGCAGGGCCAGGTAGCAGCTGCAGACTGTCAAGTCGCTGGAATGCTGCTTTCTCTTGATTCTCATTTAAGATCCGCTTCGTACGCTGTCTGTCAGTGAACTTTTCCCTCACAGGAGCCCGAACCCCTAGGTGATCAGTCACATTTCGACATAACTAGATGTCAAAAGAAGTTTAAGTCGTATGACGAACTTGATGCATTCCCTCTGCCTGCTGCCAGTCTGGGCCCTCCGAGGCGGCTTGTTAATGATCCACCTGGAAACTCAGGAGTATTTCCTGTGTTTTGTTTTCTTATTAAAACACTGGCTAAGTCTTTGTCAATATCCATGTCAGCAACTGTAAGCTCAAGACAATATTATCACAAGCATAATTTAATTTTAAATGGGGAGCTCAGACCTCCACTGACCAGACAGTGGGAGATTTGTGTTGAACAAACAGGAGCTCCCACCAAACAGAGTATTTTGTTGTGGGGGCTTAGTGTCGTTAATTTGAATGGGGTCCGCTTCCGATTTAGGATCCCAGGTAGCTGGGATCCTGACAAGCAAGTAAAGCCAGTACAATGGGACTCACTGGGGACCAAGGGAAAGTCAAGAGGAAAGCTAGAAAGACCCACAAAAGCCGGCCACGGAAATAACCTGAGAATTGTCATTTCACATACCCAGGAAACCTTTGAACTGCAGTCTGAACTTCATCAATTCCTTATTTGCCTCTGGGAGCTGTTTACTCACTCAAATGCTCTCTCTTTGGTGAGGAGCTGTGGGGGCATTTAATGGGGTGGGTCCGAGGGGGTAGCACTTATACCTACGTGACTCATAGGGATGCAAACAATGAAACCGGCAATCACCGGTGGTCCCTGGGATGCAGGCACTGTCTGATGTTTCATTGGATTGGGTCAATGCTCTCAACATTCCCTTCATCTTCTCCCTATTGTGTTTACATTTCCATGGGGAAAATAAATGCTTTGTGTCTCTTCTGCCAAGTATATTTTCTTAGAGGTTTTAATCCAAATTCTTTACGAAAGAGTTCCTGTCCCCTTTTTTATCCCCTAGTCCCAACCCCATCAAATGCTGCCAGGGGTAAGGCTCAACAGCTCGTGAAATGCTTTTCTTTTTCCATTCAGAGAATGATGGGCCATGCTATTGTAACTTGGTGCTATTTTTATAAGAAATCTTCCTTCTTATAGTTCTGCACCAGAGGACCAGGGAACCTCAGCTGATGTAAACTGCTAAAAGGTCAACATCGACTTAATTCTGTTCTTGCCTCTATTCCTTTTCCATCATTCCTTCTACTCTTTGCTATCCTTCCTGCACACATCCCATGATCTTCTCCCCAACCATCTTCTGCCCTTCTCCTCCACTGGACATCTAAGCATGCCCTGGTCATCTTCTCCCTCCTTCACACATAAGTTTTTTCTTAAATACTTCACAAACTCATTTTTATTCATCAGTACTCTTGAATATAAGACATCTCTCTTCAAAATCTGGTATTTAGTGGACTCTACTTCATTAGTCCCTGTGCTCTTTACCCTGGAGTTTTACATTTTTAAGTAGCTAGAATTCTTCTAAGAGGCCTTAACCTTATAATTTGTAATAACTTAGGGATCACATACCTAAAGAGTAAGTTATTAAAAATGGTCTTTTCTTTCACTAGCCATTGATTTGCTACTCCTTGCAATCAAAGTAAGAGCTATTAAGCCAGGTGAGGGAAACCGCTCATTTATTTCACTGTAGTAAAACACAAGTGATTATAATAGATTTCTTAACACAGATTGATCTCACCTCAAATGAAAGCATGAGCTGTGAAAAGACACTGTGGAAATGTAAAGAATTAAGTCAAAGGGTGTTGGAAGCAGTTAACTATATTGTTCTTGTATAATGGAAGAGAAGTAGAACATTGCAGGTGTTCATATGTGTTCCTCCATCACCTCTACCCCACTCCTGAAAAAAAAGTATTTCCCCCCAAGTCTAGATCAATCAATAAGTATCTAACAAGCTCTTATTGCATATATGGTAGTATGCTAAGCTCTGGGAGAGACATAGGGATGACAAGATAATCCCTGCCTTCAAGAAGTTTACTATCTAGTAAGAAATAGAGGGCAAGCCAATAACCAGAGGCAGGGCAGATTATGATAGCTGACAAATGAAAGCTGTTTCCTCTCACTTTGAGAGCTTGGAGGCCGGGCTGAGCTTGTGCTATAACAACCAAACTTTGTCTGAAAATTATCTCAGGACCACCTAATGTGTGCCAGGGCTGCACATGTCAGGCGTGTCAGCATCTCCCAGAAATGGCTCTCTGACATAAACAGTAAGGGAGAAATATTACAATTACTGAAGGCCCACATACATTTTCATGAGGAGTATCTGTGAATGGCAGAGAGAACTCAGACAGGCAGGCAGACTTCCCGGTCAATGAAGCTAGCCAAAGAATGTTCCCCCCATTCCATCATCCCCCACTCCAAAAACAATTAAAATAAGTTAAATGAATTAAAAGAGCCCAGTAAAGCATGGTCAGAGGTTAAGAACAGTAGTATTTGGATTTATGAAAATCCTGTGGCTGCCAAGCCGCAGAAATTGTGTGCAACAAGGGACCCATTCAAGTAGTAACCCAAACAGCTTTCTAAAATTGAAGGCAATAGACGTAATTTTTAATTTCTAGGAGGCGGTTTTCATCAGCAGGTAATTTCAGCTCCTTGGGTCTGGAGAAAAGTTCTTTTGCACCTAAGGTTTTAGTGTTTTTGCTTTTAAGAGAAAACAATGGGAAGACTGAGCAGAGACCCAAGATTGCAAATAGAAATGCCTCTAGCATGGAAGCCATGTCCCAGAATGGGAGGTAGGTAATGAGCTGGCTATATGTCCATCACCCAGACTTTCCAAGAACTATATTATACAAGGCCAAGAGAGTATAACAGGAATATTAAAGGCATTATTACCAGCGTGTGAAGAGAGACTATCATGACCTGTGCCTTTTTAGGCCCGGTGTTCTCCACTCTAGCAAAGGCATAAGAAATTCAATAGTGACTCTCGAACACAGTATAAGAATGAATTCTGCTGCTCACGTCACCCCTTCCTCTCCCCCCCTCAAATTCCCCAAAGCACTCAAGAGTGTGTACTCTCTTGCCCATTACATGCACAAACTCCATCAGAAAGCATTTGTCTACACCCTCTTTATTCACTTTCAAAGGGTTAAACAGCCTATTTACTGGGCTGTCAGCAATGTGAAGCCCAAATCGTAAAAAGAAGAAAAAAAAAAAAAAAAAGTCTGGTCTAGTTTTGTTCAGCCCGGAGACTTGTCTTCTTGGCCTGTTCTTGTTACCATCATGTAATATCCATGACAATCGTGTTGTGCTTTTTTTTTTAGTGGGCTCTATGGGGCTAAATCTGAGGGGCCATTTTAAGCCAGTAAAGGGCTTTATTTATGTGGATTTGAAAGAGTCTCGTGAAGGCCCTTGCCCACGAAATCCTCTTCAGCAGGTCATTGCTGTTTCAAAAGGATTGAAATGCAGAGGCAGCGATCAGTACTTCCATCACGTTCTAATAGACTGACATGAGCATTTGTGCCTGAAAGACAGGGGGAGAAAGTGATGCAGATTTGCCCTAAATTGGACTGACGCACAAAGCAGTGAGTCCAATTGACTGACGAGGTAACCCCTCACACCCTCTTTTACACTTCTAACCAGCGCCGCACAAAGAGAGAGCCGTGGGAAGCTGCCCAGGAGCTGAGCGGATCCATTTTCATGGACCATATGGAAATTTTGTTTTGTGTACAGAGAAAGTGTCTGATAACAGTGACCTTAACTGCCATATGTGTACGCTGAATAGCAAGCAGAGCAAACCACTCAGCTCTCTGACCCTTAACATATGGACATCTCCACCAAAGGGAGACCTTTCAGAGCCCAGCCACTTCCACTGCCATCTCATTGGTAACCCGGGGGGATTTCATTAGATTTGTTAATGAATTGCTCTATTGACTTATATCTGAGCTTGCCTCATTAGAGAAGAAGAACACAATTTTTATCTATGTTTTCATGAAGGGAACCAGAATGCTCCGCCTTTGTCGGGAGGTGGGTAATCTGCAGAGCTGTCACAGGTTTTGAACTAATTCATTGTGTCAGTTTAAGAAGGCCCTTCAGTGCTCATTGATGCTCAAGCCCCACTCCAAGCCTCTTCAAATCAATGTTTTCCTTGTGAACGGGATGTTTCTTAGGCCCCTGCTTGGTTTACAAATAGCTGAACATGAGGTTGCCGGGGTGCAGCCTAGCTTTAGGGTGCCAGAAACAAGCAGATTCAGTGAGCTCCCATAGCACCACCTGTCACAAAATGGGTTTTCCAGGCGGCAACAAGCTTTGTACTGCCTTGCCCCATTCACCTCCCCCACCCCCCATCACTCAAGTCCCATTCCTTTTTAAACTGATCTAGGAGAGCTATAGTCAAATGCTGGATCATCACCCACCCCCATTCCTCAAAAACATTTTGGGGGGTTAGGAATCTGCAGGTCCCTGCCTACATCCATATTTCAAATCTTGTCGGGAATCATTCCTTTCTTTGAGATTCCCAATGTTGGAACTACATGATTTTCAAGCAATAAGAACTATCAATTAACATATTATTAAGGGTAAACCAATAAAGAGCATATTATGTCTAATAGCTAGTGTGGAATCACAAGGAATTAGCAATATGAGATTCAATAAAATGGAAACCATAAAGATAAGCTTCTGAAGACTGGATCTGGCTTTTTGAGCTTAAGTCTCAAATAAACAAAGGAAAGGCACAGCCCATGGTGATTCCCAATGACACTCTTTTCTCCCAAGCAAAGGAAGGCATGAGAAGGAGACCTTTCAGAGTTGGCCATGGGAAAGCAAGGGAGAGTAGAATGTAAACATTATGATTTGGACATTGGCTCTTGTCATGGAGAGCAAAGTCCAGACGAGTGTTTAGAACAGATGAGAACTTGGCCTGATATCCTCCATGGGCCACACAAACTTCCTATAATTCTATGCAATAGAAACTCCCCACATCTGGCATTGACAGCTCTGGCATTTTCTCCCCATAGCAAGAGTCACTCATGTGGGAAAACTTGGCCCGTCACCATTGGAGAGGAAATCTGGGCATCAAATAGGTCATCTTGCATTGTTTTTGGGTAAAGTAAACAGCTTAATCTGTATGCAAAAGAATGATAGGGGTGAATGACCCAGTAGAGAAAGGACTGGACCTGGAGTAGAAAGACCTGAGTTCAAATCACACTGTGTGACTTGTCATAAATCACTTAATCTTTGTTTCAGTTTCCTCATTTGTAAAATGGGGTTAATAATAGTACCTATCTCCCAGAATTGCTGCCAGGATCAAATGAAGTAATAATTGTGAATCATTTAGTAATATTAATATTAATGTAAGAATAGTAGTAGTAGCAGCAACAGTAGCATAATAGTAGTAGTAGTAGTAGTTAGTAGTAGTAAGTAGTAATAGTAGTAGTAGTAGTAGTAGTAGTAGTAGTAGTAGCTAAATGTAAACATTGAACATCCTAAGATGAGTTTTCAGAAATGGAATTCTGTAAAATATAATAGCCAAGCTTGTTCCAGAAGAAAAGATGAGATCACTACTTCCCCATTACACTGGAAATGTGTTAATTAGGTTTTTTGAACTATTTCCCTTTCTACTTCTTTTTCTTTTCTTTCCTTTTAGTTTTATATATATATATATATATGTATGTATATATGTATATGTATATGTACGTGCATATGTATATATATATATATATGTGTATATATATATATATCACCATGTAAGTGAAGAGGGGAGAAATATATTCCAAAATTAAGGTGAAGCAAAAACAAAAAAATTAAATTAAAAAATTAATTTCCAGGCAGCAGTCTAACATGAGAAAAATGAGACTCAGGGGTTGTGACTTGCTTAAGACACACACACACACACACACACACATCAATGATATCTTTATCATTCCTGTAAAAAAAACTATGATGAGTTCTCTGTGCAGAGGGAGATAGGTAAGAACAGGTGGTGAATATTGTGTGGGATAGGCAGTGATTGAAGAAAGTTATATATATACAATTTGTATGAAAATATTCAATATGCATAAAACTTGGCCAGTTGTTGCACATAAGAGACACGTCTGGTCTGGAAGTCCTATAGGATTTGCTGTCATCATCAGGTGCAGTCAGAACCACAGGGTAGAAATTAGCAATACTTTTCATATGATTTTATGAAACATTGATAAGTAATTTGGCTGAACTCCTCCTATTCAAGAAAATGGAGTGATGAATATTTGCCAATGAACTTAGATCATGGTCTTTAAATAATTAAGATGAAGGGGGTGAGTCAGTTATAGTATCAGGGCATAATGAATGGACAGCCTTCATGTGTAATTAATATTCTCACAACTTTCAAATAGCTGGAGAAAAGAACCCTGTATATGGAAGGAACCTCTGTCTCTGATTTCCAGGAGAATATGAATGAGGAAAATACAGCATGAAAGGTGAGAGGGAGTATTCATAGAGAGGAGATCGTATATTCACCAAAATAGTAAAAGACAGCCCTTATAAGCTGTGAATTTCCTCATTTTTACTTTCACAGATGAGTCAGGACTTCAGAGCTCTGCTGGCCTTGTGGAGTTAGGGTGAATTCTCTCCAATACTATCAGCCTATTCTATATGTTCTCCCAAATTTTCGCTACCAATCATTAGCACTTCTGTATCATTTAATCAATTAATATCAATTAGCTCTTACAAAGAGATTTGTGCTATAAATCTACAGAAAGAAAAGCACTTACAAAGCATTTTTCTCCATCATTTGAGGGCACATTCTCTGGAAACCACCTTAATCTCTGGGGAGAGTGGGTTCAAGATTAAAGCAGTTCCTACAAAGCATTTGCTCACAAACAAATTCACTTTCAAAATGCAGCACACTGAAAAAGTCTGTGTTTCAGCTACTGCTGGGCTGGGCCAGGCAGGTTACTCTTTAGGACATCCATTGCCACCTTACCTGTGTTTGCCCTCTAGTAAATCCTAGTAAAATGTCCAGCTCCCCCATTTATGATACTCATTTTTCCAATCTTTTGAAGCTCACAAGGTTATAGCCATATCCTATTTTTCACCTGAAAATAGGAGAGAACAAATGCAAAAAATAGAGGCCTTTTTATTATGGGCTACATGTAGGAAGGCCTGGAGGCTTTCCTGTCCACTGGCTCATGGTATATCTCTCACTAAAATGTAGCAAGCTAGGAAAGATAAGAGACTCACTTTGTCTAGTAATGTCCAGCTCAGAAACTAATTAAAAGTCTGTCCCTTCACACAGAGGTTATATGACTGGAACAAATGACAAAATTTTGTGCCTACATTGAAGCAGGGAGCTAGACCCTTCCATTATATGTTGTCACACCTTTCTGGAAGCAGACTCCCTAGTCTCTCCCAAATGGACCAGCAGTAGAGAGGATACATGTACTTGTGCTCCGGGGATGGGGCTCTCATTGACCAAGTGCCATTATAAAAGTAAGACAGTCCCCAGGAGGAATGCATTTAGCCCACAAAATCAAAAAGAATGGAAACTCCAACTCCCAAGTCATTTGTGGAAATAAAGCTAAAGTCCAATTTGTGTCAGTAGTGGAAAGATACAGCGGAATTAGATTCCCAAGCCTATAATTGCTTTCCATCAGCTAGAAAGAGTTAGGTTGGAGGCAAACTATATTCTAAAGAGTCAGAAAGGAGGTTAAATTTTTTGAGGACTTAACTTTTGCAGCCAAAAGAGATCTTAGAAATCATTTAGCCTTAGCTTTTTGTTTTAATATGTAGAAAAATTGAGGCACATAACTAAAGGCATTCATGCCTGTCTGACCTAGTGACATTGGTAGAATATAAAAAAGCCTGGGCCAGAAGAGAACACTCAAACCTCAGGAGGGCTAAGTGGTGCTATTCAGACCTAAGTTAATAGTTTGTCAGGAACAAAGGACTGTCTTCTATCTGAGGAATTCTCCAGGCTTTGTTATTTTCTGGGTTTTTTTCCCTAGATCTGGAACTATAGCCTTTTGTAAAACTCCCAGGAATTATGTTGAATGTAAACTACTTGAAGACAGGGATTGTTTAGATTTTTTGGTGTCCTTAGCTCCTAAGCCATACCTTCAGTGCACAAAGCATTTAATACATGCTTGTTGAATAATGAGGGATGTATTTCATTTTCAAAAATGCATTCATTTGGTGGGGCAGCTAGGTGGTGCAGTGGATAGAGCACCAGCCCTGAAGTCAGGAGGACCTGAGTTCAAATCTGGTCTCAGACACTTAACATTCCCTAGCTGTGTGACCCTGGGCAAGTCACTTAACCCCAATTGCCTCAGCAAAAAAGCAAAAAAAAAAAATGCATTTATTTGGAAAGCAGAATAAATGGTCATTTAAAAATGACAATTTGGACCCCAAAGATTAAATAAAATGCTGAATCATTGCTAGATGGGCTGTCTCACCATCACTTCAGTTGTGATATGGGCCATAGCCTTTGCAGGCCAGAAACCTGGACTATTAGCTCCTCCCAATTAATGCAGGAAAACTTGCTTTGGTCCCAGGCTTTCTATCTTCTAAATCAGAATAATCTAGTATCCTGGCTCAAAGTGTTATAATGGAAGTACTAGCCTAGGAATCAGTGGGATCTGAGTTTGAATTCTCCAGTACTTAGAAACTCTAAACCACTTATCTCTTTTTGCCTCAGTTTCCTCCTCTAGCAGATGGGCATAATAAAAGTAACTCAATTCATAGGGATGCAATAAGGATTAAATTTATATAAAACACTTTGTGAATAATTATTAAAGCCTATGTAAATGTTGGCTATTATTAAGCTACCCATGACTAAATAGCCTGAGATTTTGAGATTAGCCCTATTCTATCAAGGTGGCCTTTCCTTTTTTAAGGGTTCACTTTTTTGAATCACTGGAGTATATTCTCTGCAATTTAGTTACTGGAGAAAAGAGTGGCATGTATTTGAATGATTAAAGGAAACTTTCCATCTTAGATTAGATATAGATAGATTTGTTAGTCAATTTTCCTAACTTTTAGTAAAATCTCCCTAGGCCTAGTTAGCTTCTGAATCTTCTGGTTTAGAGGCCAGACCTTGTTCCAATTTGGCTTTTGCTTCCCCTACTCTCCTCCAAAACCAGAATAGTACCTTCCATTTCACACCAGACTCATCCTTTTTGAAGCTATGTGTATAGTTTATTTGTGTCCTAATTTGGATAGCAGTCAAAAAAAAAAAAGCTTTATTTTTGTCACATCTATAAATGACTCATAATTGATTTTTTTAGGCTAAATGTATATATGTCTTTAAAATTTGCACTCACTCTCTACTTTCACAAGAATAAGTATTATATAATTTTCTAGTCATATCTTACTCAATAAAATTGTTTTTGTTTAATACACTTATAAGACTCAGAAAGTTTGACCTAGAACTTTGCCTGTGGAATATCCTCCTTCTGGTCCCAATCAGCCTACTGGTTCTCCAGTTGTCTGGATATCATATTTTTAGCCAGAAAAGATTTTTCAATAGAAGCACTTCTATTTATTGTTGATAGTACTTATATTTCCTAGGGAAAAATCCAAAGTTAAATCTAAGAAATGAATCTTGAGTGGCATTTTATATAACTCCATTGGATTTAAGAATAACATTAGCAATATTTTGAAAACTGCTAGTCCCATAGTTTTCCCAAAAAAAGCCTTTTAGGTCATTCAAAATTCATTTCTGTCTACCTATTTCAATTTCATTTAGCTTGTTCTTCAAAATTTTCATCTTTCATAATGTCTTTTACTTGAGGGCCACAAATATCCTTTCCTCTTTATTATTCTCATTGATTCTTAGAAATTTATTTTTTAGGTAAAGCAAATTTGTATGCTTTGACAAAATAGTTTGATAAATCAAGTTTAATGTGCAACAGTTATAAGAAAACTTCTTCAGGGCTAACCAGTGGTTAGCTTACCATCTATTTCTTTCCTGGAATAAATTCTTTCCTTTGGAGCCATTAAAAAAAATCTGGTACCAGGCATAATACCTACTACTAAAAAGCCTGAGACTGGTGGATCATTTGAGTGTGGAAATTTTCACTGAAAAAAGGGCTAAAGTCAACTGGTGTCTACACTAAGTATGGCAATAATATGGTAAACCCCTGGGACTGGGGGGAAGCAGGGGATGGAGGAAGAGGGATATGACTAAGCTGTTAGGAGCCACTCATAAAACCAGGTAGAAAAAATGGAAGAGCATGCTGATCATTATTGTGATTAAGCCTAAGAATGGCCTTTGCACTTTTTAAAATTTGGGTGAGATAGAGATACTAGTTTCAAAAATTAAATGTATATGTTTTTATCATAAATATGCTTCCTTTATATATACAACATGTGCTAATGGTACCATGAGAATTGATTTCTATTAATAAAACAGAACAAGTCAAGTTATGTCATAAAAAAAAGCTTTTACTAAGCCCCTACTATGTGTCAGGCACTGTGCTAAGCTCAGCTTTTAGCTTCATTTTTGAGAAGAGTTGGAAAAAGTGTCATTCATTTGAATTGTACTGATAAGAGCTCAGAGAATCTAAATTATTGTAGTATATTAGATAGCTTCATTAAGAAAATAATTTATATACTTTTGACATTTGTGAAAAAACATACATTTGGATTATTTTTTATGTAGGAAATTCCATCCTTTTGGGCTAGAAACTAAAAGTATAATTAATTTTTTGTTAAGATCATGAGCAGTCAGTTAATAAATATTTATGAACCCTACTACATGCCAGACACTGTACACTGCAGAGATGCAAGGAAAGGTAAAAGATATTCCCTGCTCACAAAGAGATCATTATCTAATAGAGCATGCAACGCTGTGCATGCAAATAACTATGCACAAACAAAATATATACAGAAAAAATTGGAAATAATCAATGGAGAGAAGGCACTAGAATTATGTGGTATCAGGAAAGCCTTCTTATATAAGGTAGAATTTTAGCTGTGACTTAAGATATCCTAGGAGTCAGGAGATAGTAATGAGGAGGAACGTGGAGTGGGAAATAGCCAGTGAAAATGCCTGGAGTCAAGAGACTGAATGTTTTGTGCAAGGAACAGCAAGGAATATGTAGAATGGTAGAAGGTGTAAAAAGCCTGAAAAGGGTTTTGAAGGCACTGAACTCAAGAGGATTTTATTTTTGATCTTGGAGACAATAGGGAGCCATTGGAGTGTATTGGTGGGGAGGAGAGAAGAGGACTCTGTTCATACTTACACTTTGGAAGGTCACTTTGACAACTCAGTGGAGGATGGAATGCAATGGGGAGAGACGTAGCAGACAGATTCACTGGTAGGTTATTGCAGTAGATCAGCCATGAAGTGATAAGGGCCTGCACCAAAACAGTGACTGCATTAGAGGAGAGAAGATATACACGAGAAAGGTGAACAATGCTATTTAGTTTTGCTTGAGTTATTAAATGAACCTGGGAGTAGGAGGTGTTACTTTAAACAAGAAATTATCACATTGCTAGTCTCCAGTGTTCTCATGTTGAAACTTATAATTTCTCTCAATCTTCAGGGTTCACATTCACCCAGATATCAAGTTTCTGGTGGTTTTTAGGATAGATTGGTATTTTACTATATAAAACAGATCAGTAATGGAAGATTTGGCTACTATATTGTGTGCTTAGATGTAGAAGTCATCCATAATATATCTGTTAAACAAAAATAGCATTTTGTAAGGAGGGTTTTTTTTCACATAACCAAATATAATCTGACAAGCATGGTCTTCAAATGAGTTCAAATACTTCTTCTGACATTTAGCATTTGGACAAATCACTTAATTTTTCTGAGCCTTAGTTTCCTCATTTGTAATAATGAGAGTGTTGAACTTCATGATCTCTAAGGCTGCTCTTCTCTATAAACCTATAATTTTATGATCCCATGATCCAGTTAGTATTTAATCCAAGTGGCTCAGCACAACTGAGGGGTCTAGACGTTATCATGATCTCTTATTTTACAACTAAAATAGCGTACAAATGCTTTCATAATCAGAGAAATAAAATTTCATCTCTGAGTTTTCAAAGCTTTCCTCATATACTACTTAGATTCAACATACAAGGCAAACTAGGAATGCAAATAATGTACATTATTGGCAAAATTCCAAATGCTTGAAACAGGATTAAATATAATAATGATCTGTACCCAATGACCCTAAAAAACAACTGACAAAACTGCATATTAAGAGTTTTACTACATGACTCAGTATGTGTGAAGGTGTCCCAACCTGCCCTGACACATAGCTCATAAATTGTGTCTAACCACAATATGGAAAAATAAGACAACTAATGATATTTCACTACTACCCCCTCCCAACATATCATAACAGTCCCCAAACCTCATGTGATTTTGAGCTGCACTAAGAGGTAAGCTTCAAGGAATGTGGGTCAAAAGACCTTCAGTACTCTTCTTCTCTAAGACTGCAATTGGCTATTGTGTTTAGTTCTGGGGCTCACATATTAAAGAAGGTATGGATCATTGAAAAGCATACAAAGAATGGCAAACAAGATGATGGCGGGCCTTAATTTCAGGTCATATAAAGAATAGTTGAAGGAATCAAGAATGTTTAGCCTGGAGAAACCAGTCTGTACTCCTTAAGCTTTTCAAGTATTTGAAGGATTGTCTGATGAAAAGAGACATTTAGACTTATTTGTGTGTGTGTGTGTGTGTGTGTGTGTGTGTGTGTGTGTGTTTTTCATTTAGGCTTAATGTCAAGAAAAACTCCCTGGCAATTAAGAGTTATCAAAAGGTGGGATGGGGATACTTCTGGATGTAGTGGATTCTCCCTGATAAGAGAGAGCCTTTTCAAAGCAGGTTCACACTTACTAACTGCTTTAACCCAGGTCAGCCAATTAACAGTTACTTTAGTATGTGCCCTTTGGCACTGCACCCCTCCCCTTTCCTTCCCCATTACTTGTCTTGTTTGTATATGTTTATGTGTATGTGTAAGCTCTTTGTGGGCAGAGACTATTTTCTTTTTGTCTTTGTATCTCTAACAACTAGCACAGTGCTTGAAATAACGTAGAAACCTAATAAATGCTGCTTTATTTATTGTTGTGATGTATATGTATGTGTTTGTGATGTATCTTTAAACTCCTTGCTGTGCTAATCTCTAGGGTTATAATCATCTTCTGTCTTGATACCCCAAGAGATAATCCATGTCATCATGGGAGCAGATATGAGTATAATTGTCCTTTGCTTCAATCATAACCACTCTTATCATATCTCTCAGCATACATTCCTATCCTGTCTCTCAATGTGTCCCACATGTTCTTTCAGGAAGTCAAGGAACTCTTACTTCAGAATAGTAACAGACACACCCCACTTGTAATAACTAAGTACAAGTTGGCAAACAATAGAATAACTATAATTGGAAGTTAATTCTTTTTTGACAGATTTGACACAATCTAATGGGAATTTCCTTCCCCCTCCCCCTTGCTATGCTTAGATCCAGTCTTTCCTGAGTCTGCATTCTCTGTCTGTCCCTCAAAAACTGCCTCCATTTTTCTGTCTTTTTCTCTCCCTCTCTTCCATTCTCTGGGTGGAGGGTAGGAAAAGGGTGGGGAAAGGTGTCCTGACATACATGATTACATCAGTGTAGGGAACTCCCAATGTAGAATCTTCCAACATTAGTGCCAATTCATCTGTATCTTATTGTTTTAGAGTCATCTGGAGGCATTAAGCCCAAGCTCACACAGTCAAGGAAGGATTTGAACCCTGATCTTCCTGACCAAAAAGAAGGTGCTCTATTTAATTTGCTGTCTCTTTATTACTTTCTTAGTTTGATTCAAACACACTCACTTGTTCCTTCCATCTTTGATGCCACTTTCCTTGGGTTGGTGACCTTCAATTAGAGTTAGTAATTCTTGCAATTTGGTCCCTGAACATGTGGGGGTACCCTGGATCCTATCAGAGGATTTGTGAAATTAAAATTATTTTCATAATAATATTAAGATATTATTTGCATATTTTTCATTATTGAACATGTATCCTGCTTACTGTCTCAGGGAAGCAGGAGGTGAGAATACGAAGAGAGAAAATTTGGAACTCAAAAATTTTTAAAAATGAAATGTCAAAAATTTGTAACTGGGGAAAACAATTTTTTCTTAAAAAAAAAGATGTTATTTTTCACTAAAATATTTTCTCCTTTTTCAACTATATAGCCATGGAATGCCAGAATTTCTTTATAGGCTTCAACCAAGAAATAGATAGCAACAGATTGAATATAGGAGCAGATAGAAGAATCCAGCTATCTTCTATTGAGCTTGACAGCTTAAAAAGTCAGGGATTTGCCAAAACATGTAAAACAATGCTACTCTTCTCACTAGGTTTTTTTTTAATTTTGCAAATATAAATATGTTTAATAAAAATGTTATTTATGTGATCGTGTAATAAGTTTGTTATTTTAAAATGAATTAATAAAAATTTGTAAAATGCATCTGTTTTAATTTCTAATGTGGCAAATAGTAACAGATATAATCCACATAAACAGAAAATTTTGAGGGATCCTAAATAATTTTAAAACTGCAAAGGTTCCTGAGACCAAAAAGTTTGAGAGTGTCTGAGAATATAGTCACATACCCAAAGTATATCAATGGGATCTGAAAGGTCAATCTTATTATTGATGTTAGACTTTCAAGTACATGTAGGATTTTCCTTGCTTCCTTGCTTCCTTCTTTCTTTCCTTTCTCTCTTCCTTCAATTCTTTCCTTTCTCCCTTTCCCCCTTCCTTGCTTTCTTCCTTTTTTCCCCAATACTTCCTTTTTCTTCCTCGTTCTCCTCCTCCTCCTTTTCCTTCTCTTTCTTTTTCACCTCCTCGATTCTTGTTCTCTTCCCCTTTTTCTGTGAGAATTTGATCTCCATAAACCTGAGTTTCCTCATCTATCTAATGAGAAGATTGGACTCAATGGCCTCTAATGATTAGCTTTAGCTCCTTGATTCCAAGATAGTTTTAGCCTGACTTATTAGATGAGAATGAATAGAATGAATTCATAAACTAGACAAAAAGAAAGTCTTCCACATTGGGAATGTAACATCAACTCTAGATTTTTTTTTTTTAATTCTCTGCTGTTGTAAGTAATCCATTTGTGTAGTACAGATATTAATTTATATAGTATAACTTTATTTGACCAGAATTTGGGAAGAATAGAATGTTTTGGTTAATGTCATTTTTGGATAAGCTGGAGGCTAAGCTGCAACCCATTTTGTATTTTAAGTCTTGATTGTGAAAAATCTTGACTTGTGCCTTTCAGGGAGTAGACATAACTGTAGCCCTAAAACCTTGTTATTACAAGGCTCTTCCCTCCTAAACCTTGGAACATCACTCTAATCATTGGGTATTACACGAGCCTATATGTACAGAAGGTGTAGGAGATATAGTTCTGCAGTGACCTTAAATTATGAGATGGCCATAGGTTTTTTAAAAGTCATTCATCAATAAATACATTTACTTTTCATCCAATCTTTCTTCCAAAGATGGAAAGCAAAGCAAGTACAACATTCTGGTTAATTGAGTACACCTGTTAGTTGGTTTCCAGTTAAGCAAGGCTTTTTTTTTTAATGTGTATTTGCCTTTGGGGCATGTTGCATACTTACATTTGAATATGGGTGTTTGATGTTCATTTCAAACCAAATAATGAAGCCATCTGGGAATACCTGACTCAGGAGGAGCCAGAGAGCTGACTGGTTTTTGCAATCAGCTCAACTGCTCAATCGCTGACAATGCATTCCAGGCTGTTGCAACTGGAAGCTGTCAAACCTTCCCTTGAGGCAGAAATGGTCCAGTATGCAGTTTAAAGGAGTATAGTACAGTGGTTAGAGTGTTGGGCTTCAACCCAGGGAGAACTAGATTCAAATCCTACCTCTGATACTTATAGTTGACCACAAACAAGTCATTTAACCTCAGAACTTCAGTTTCTTCATCTTCAAAATGGGGATAACAATAGTACTTCTTTCACTTCTTTGTTTGAAGCTTAAGTGAGATTATTCAAAGCCCTTTGCAAACTTGCAAGTGAACTATAAATTATATTTTTCCATTGGTTTTCTCTTACTTTGCATATAAGATATAGAGTTGAAGTGTCAACATAGCTATAATTAATCAAGCTAAGTATTGTTTCTGGGTAGTGACCAGTTAATAATATTAATATTTCTATTGTATGTAGAAATCATACAAACATTTGCCTGAGGGTTTCATAAAATGTTGATTGAACTCAAAAGAGACTAGAGAAATCTAGGTAGCATGTCCATCCAAGTTTAAGGTCTTAATCTGGGAATCATGGTAAATGCCAAAGACACTAAACTGATCGCACCTGCCCTGGGTTCTAATCCTGGATAGTTCTACCTGGATAATCTTGGGCAAAAGTTCCTCTTTTGCACAATGTGAGTGTTGAACTAGATGACCTCTAAAGGCCTTTCCAGTTCTAGATCTATGTTCCTGTGAGCCTACTATCTCCCAGTTTGTGGGTGATCTTGTTGCCCAGTAAACAGGCAGAGATCTTAACTTTGGCAGAGTGGCCTTATAGACTATAAGGCCACTTACTTGTGTGCAAGTAAGAAAAGAAATGAAAAAACCAAAAAACTTATACTACATTTTCAAGGGTGCATAGGACTTTGCAAAATTGCATTTAACATAGAGAGGAAACTAGTATTGTATCAGCTCAAAAGAAAAACTACCTGAAATCCCAGCTAACATTCTGCCTTCTTGATCTCCCTTATTTCTAGGTGCCTTCCCTCAGTTGATAATCTTCAGTTTCTCCTATATCTATCTTGTTTGTACTTAGTTGTTTGCATGCTAGTTCCTTTATCAGATTGTTAGCTTCTTGAGGGCAAAGACTGGCTTTTGCCTTTCTTCAGTATTCCACTGGACTACCATTATATCAAGACCCATAAGGCATGTTTTCAATAAATCACTGAATGAACTAGAATGGCATTACTCAAAAAGAGGGAGGAAAAGTGCTCAATGGCTTATTGAAACATTAAAATTGATCAAGACCTTTCTATATTTAGTTATAATGTTTTTGTTCCTTTTTGTATCTCTAGCACTTAGCATAGTACCTGGCACATAGTAAGAGCTTAATAAATGTTTATTGATTGATTGGATTCAATCAAGATGAATTCCCAACTGGGTAAGGTACCAGTAATAGCATTTTATCACTCACTTTAAGTGATGTGAGGATAATTTGATTGACATACTCAATTGACCCTACTCTTTAAATTTTTAGAGCTCAAATGAGATCAATTATATAAAGTGATTTGCAAATTTGAAGTGCTATATGAATATTAATTATTATTATTGGCTTCAAGACACAAAGAACAAGCCTGACCCCATAAACCTTATTAAAATGTGCCTACCATGTCATATTTATTTCAGATTTGGACTAGGGCCTTGAAAAAAAGACTATCTCAGGTGAAACAATATACCAAGGAGAGATTTTTGGTACTTTTCAAGCCCAGTTATAGAGTTTTTACTCATCTCTGCCTTATCTCTTTGGTACCTTAGTAGGTAAGGTGCTACTTCCCATATGAGATAGCCTCATATAATCATAAGAATACATGAATATAATTGTATATAATCATAGGGAGCCTGTCCTAATCATATGCATGATTCCCCATTACCCATCTGGGTACTTATGCATTGGTTGTCTTCTATACCTGGAAAGTACTCCCTCCAGTCTTCTAACTTAGAATTTTAGCTTCCTTCAAATTGAATTCAAATGCCTTATATCTTCTTATATACATTTGGTACATAGTTATATATGTGCATCCTTTCCCCCCCAATTATAATTCAAGTTCCTCGTGCACAGGTACTGTTTTGCTTTTGTCTTTGTATCTAATGTGCCTAACATAGTAGGGGCTTAATAAATAAATGTTTTTTGCTTGACTTATTGGTCTCTGTAGTTATTAGTACTTTCCACCTCTGTATATTATCTGGCATTTACTTATCCTATATGTTATGCTCCTTCCCCCTCCTCCACAGTAGACTATAAGCTCCTTGAGGACAGAGACTATTTTTCCATTTCATCTTTGTTTCCCCATTGCATTACAAATACAGTGTCTGTCACATAGAACTTGCTAGAAAATTCTCATTGAATTGAACTGAGTAGTGTTAACACCCTTTAGATAGAGTTCAACATGAGGGCAGCAATGTCAAGATGCAGTTATGATGTGTTTTTTCTTCCAGCCTTTGTGTCTAGCTTATTTACAATTCAGTCAGTCAACATTTATTAAATATTTACTGCATGCCAGACATTATGCTAAATGCTAGGGATACAAAAAGAGGAAAAAGATAGTCCTTTCCCTAAAAGCTAAGTATAAAAAGATGTTGACTAATTTTGATGTTTTCAAGAAGTCATTGAACACTTTTCTTTTCCTATGTAATTTTTCCTAGTTCATTCAATGGCTTATTGAAAATATGCTTCATGGATATTTTATATAACTAGAGGTCAGTGCAACACTGAAGATATGGAAATTATATAGAGCAGTGAAGAAGGAGGAAACATTCCAGCATGAAAGCATTTCATCCTCAGCCTTCCTTGGCCTTCTCCTCGTTTTCTCCCTCCTCCTGTCTCTTGGACCAGAAAGGGACCTTGTGAACTTTGGAGGTCAGAAAGGCTTCTGTCTTCCCAATGGCATATTAGCAATGTCCCAAGATCAAATGGTAGTTGGGAGTCAAAGACAGACTGACTCTAATTCCCAGCTCTACAAAAGAGCCCAGCAGAAAACTTGACCACATCTAAGGGGAATATTGTGGGGACTCCAGTCAAAGGGCTTCCAAGTGTTTCCCTCTTACTGCATGTACTCTCCTGAGTTCATTTTACCCTGGTCTCTGTATGCATTGTTGAGAGAGTAGTGTGCTATTTTACTTTTGGGAGAATATTTAGTATCAACTGGTCTTACTATGCAACTGTATAAGGTATAGTAACTGTTTAAAAGCCACTTAAATCTAGCTAAATAAATGGACAACCAACCACGGTTATGAGTGGAAGCACATTGGTGGAGGATTGTGAATTGTAGCATTAGAAAGAACAATCCTCCACTCTGCTAGGGTATCCTTTTTAACCTTGAGAGAACCTAGTGGTCATGTTATGGGGACCTAATTTGTCATTGTGAGCATGAGTTGCAACAGTCATTTCAGGGCATGAGCTACATAACTATCCTATGAGGTAGATATTACAATTCCCATTTCACAGATGAAGAAACTGAGGTCCAGTAAGATTAAATGTTTGTTTCATGATCATGCAGTCAGTAAATGTCAAAGGCAAGTTTGGAAATCAGTCTTCCTGATTTTACATCTAGCACTCTTTACTATTGTCATGAGGCATAGTCTAGAATATAGGATTTAGTTTGAAGGAATATTATAGTCATCTAGAACTACCTCCTAATTTTAAAAATGAGGACAATAAAGCTCAGAGATATAAGATCAAAGTATGCATTTTGTTTCAATGTATTAAAATCTACTTTTGCTCCAGTCTTCTGATCCTTCACCCAATTAAGAAAGAAAGAAACAAAACCCTTGTTCTGAAACATGCCTGAGCAAATAAATTTCTGCATTGGTCATGTGAAAACTAAGTGTCTCAATCTACTCTGAGACCATCATCAGGAAATATATAATAGCATGTTGCATCCTCTGAATTTGTGGTTGGTAATTGCATTGATAAGAGCTTTTTAGTCTTTGAAGTTATTATATTGTTATTATGTAATGTTTTCTCTTGGTTCTGCTTACTTCACTCTGCATCAGTTCATACAAGCCTTGTTGTAAGGAATCACATCATAATATACTGTAACTTATCTACCCTCACCAGTGGATGGACAGCTTCTTCAATTTCCCATTTTTTTGCCATTAAAAAGAGTTACAATGAATAATTTTTGTGCATATAAGCTCTTTTAATATGTGTGTAAATATACACACCCAGATTGTGTGTGTGTGTGTGTAAAATCTCATTGGAAGTGTAAATCAAAGAGTGTATACACAGTTCAATAACTTTTGAAGCATTGTTACAAATTTCTTTCCAGAATGACTGAACTAATTTATACATCTACCAACAGTTCTCAGTTATTTTAGTTTGTATTTCTTGTTGAATTTCTTCCTCTGAAAATTGCCTGTTCGTATCATTTCAAATAATGAATGGATCTTATTCATATAAATTTGAATCAGTTTTCTACATATTGTAGAAATTTGACCTTTATTAGGGAAACTTGTTTCATAGATTCTTCTCCCTACTCTCATTTAGCTACAAATCTTCTAATTATGGATAAATTGTTTTTATTTTTAAAAACCTTTTTAATTTTATGTAATAAAAACAATGTGCTTTACCTTCTCTAATCTTTTTAATGTCTTGTTTAGTCATTCTTTCTCTAGTCATAGATGTAAAATAGATACACATAGATGTACTCTCTTCCTTGCTTCTTTAATTTGTTTATGAGAACACTTTTTATGTCTATGTTATATCTCTATTTATGGCTAATCTTGGCATATGGCACAAGATATTGGTTTTTAGCTCATTTCTAACAATGTTTCTCGAACAGTTTTTGTCTATATTCTTGCTCCAATAGTTGGGCTTTTGGGATTTATCAAATACAAATCAACTGAACTCACATATTTCTGTATATTGCAGGCACAATCTATTTCATTGATCAACTTTTTTTTTTTTTTTAACCAGTATTAAATTGTTTTGGTGATAGCTGCTTTGTAGTATAGTTCTATACTAGTACCTTGAGACTCCGTCCTTCCCACTTTTTTCTCATTATTTTCCTTAAGGTTTCTCCAGATAAATTTAGTAATTTTTTTCTAGTTCAATAAAATAATCCTTTGAAAGTTTTATTGGTATGACCTTGAATAAGTTAATTTAAATAGTATTATAATATTTTGTTATTCATGGGCAATTAATATTTCTCCAAAATACATACATTTTGTAGTTGGGTTTTGGTTATTTTTTTTATAGTCATATAGTTCCTATGTGTGTACTGGCAAGCAGACTTCCAAGTGTTTTATATCCTATGTAGTTATTTAAAATGGAATTTTACTTTTTATCTTTTCCTTTTTTTAAAAAAAAGTTATTGTTGTTATTGGTAATATATAGAAATGCTGATGATTTCTATGGGCTTATTTATTTGAAAAATTTGTTGTAGTTAATTGATTCAGATTATTTTTTGGTTTGTTTTCTAGGATTCTCTAGTAAGCAATCATATCATCTGGAAAAAGTAATTTTTTTTTCTTTTTGTCTACAATTTTTTTTGGTCTATATTTTCTTAGTTTCTTTAGATAGTAAAAATGGAATGCTTGTTTTACTTTTTGAAAATTACTTTATCTTATCTTCATTACATATAATGTTGGCTTTAGTTTTAGATAATTACTATTTATCATTTTAATGAAAACTCTACTTAAGTTCATTCTTTCTAGTGTTTTTCTACATAGCATCTATTGATAAAATAATGATTATTGTTATTCTTGAAATTGTGTTTATAGTTTTCCTAACATTGAACCAATTCTACATTCCTGAATATAAAATCAAAACTGGTCATAGAGCCTAATTTTTATGATATATTATACTTTCCTTGCTAATATTTTTAAAAAATGTTTGCATAAATATTTATTAGGGATATTGGTCTACATTGTTCTTTTTGTGTTTTGACTCCATGGTTTAGGAATTAAAACTGTATTTGTATCATAGAAGTAATTAGGTATGAGCCTTTCTTTTCTCATTTTTTCCATTTTTTGAGTATAAGAATTAATTATCTTTAAATATTTGATAGAATTCACTTTTATATCAATTTAGTCCTGAGTTTTTTTGTGTTGGGAAGTGTTTTATGACTTGCTTCATTTCTTTTTCTGAGATTTTGTTATTTAAATCCTCCTTCTTTTCCTTTTAGTCTGGGCATTTTATATTTTTGTAAATATTTATCCATTCCTTTTAGATGATCAGTTTTATTGCCACATAATTGAGCAAAACTGTTTCTAATAAAGCACTTAATACGTACATGTAAATACCTTGAAGGAGCTTACATGCTTCATCAGTAAAACGGAATACTTGTTACATGCTGAACTTGGAAGCAGGAAAGGAAGGAAGAAAAAGATAAATTAGGTCACTTTATAGGCTTAGGATGGTTTAGCCAAAAAAGGAAAAACAAAACAGTTCATTAGGGTTTTTTTGTTTGTTTTTTCTTATCTCTCCTATGACGGCCTTGGGTTGGAGTGGAAATCTTATCCCATAAGTACCTGAATAATACTTTTGCTGAATGGATGACTTTAGAGCTTTCTGCCAAGGAGGGCCCTGTCTCATGAAGGGCAGCATGACCTGGAGCCCCGGGTGGGGAGAGATTGCCACAGATTAAAAGAGGTGTTGCTTAGTCTAGTAGAACAAGCTCTTGTGAAACCAGAAGGATGGGTGATTTCCCAAGCAAACCTTTACCAGCTGGGGTGACAAAGCCCTTGCTGGATTGCTGCAGATTACGCGTAGCTCCTGGCTCATGTGCACCTCCCTCTGAACAAGTGGAGGAACACTTGGCTCTCAGGGTCAGATGGTGCAGCCACCTTCTCTATCAAAAGAAGCTGGTACCTCCTCCACATAATCCTTCCTCAAATCCTCCAGGGCAGGAGCTGTGTTGGTTTTTTGGTAATGCTTGGTAGTACAAAATGCCTTTAGAAGCAGAGACAATTCTGGGTAAAATTGTGAAAGAAAGGGAATTTGCCCCCTTTCAATGTCCATGATCCTCCTGATCTTTCCTGGATGCATAGAGCCTTGGTGTGAAGCCCTACTTGGGCCTGTTTTCCCTATAACTTTCTTGGCCTTCATCACATTCCTTTAAGGCCTAATTATCAGGGATCAGGGATTATCTAATCTCTTAGAGTATATTGTTCTAAAGTACCAGCAGTAATGACAACAGCAAAAATAAACATCCAATGCCATATTGCCATTCTGGAGCCCTCCTCTCCTCATTGGTGACTCCTTTCCCAGGAACCATATTTCAGTAATCTATCTCTCTAATTATCGAGCCATTCATTCTCCTGTTCTCTCCCCCCAACAAAACTAACAATAATTTAAGAGCTCACTATATATGACACTGTTATCCAGGTGTTGGGAATATAAAGACAAAGTGAAAAATAGTCCCAGCCTTCAATAAGCTTACATTATATTAGGGGTAAGGGAGGCTGGAAACAGAATATAAAGGACTTTAAATGCCAAATTGGGGAGTTTATATTTTATCCTAACTGCAAGAGGGACTTATCAAAAGTTCTTGAGCAGGGGAGTGATTTGTGCTTTATTAAGGCTATTTTGGCAGTTGTGTGTAGAATGGATTGGAAATAGGAAATGTCTGAAAGCATGAGTCTCCTCAATTACTCTCTGACATCTCTTTATTATGTCTGTGCTAAATAGAATTAAGATACTGTGCTGCATGCTGGGATGGATATGAACATGAAAATTCCCTAAAGATTCCAGGATGGTGGAGGAAAGAAGGGTACAAATAACTGTAATATCAACTAGAATGGTCCCAGCACTGGCACATTCAATGCCAAAGCAGCATTGCAATTGACTCTCTGTGTACACAGATTGGTTGAACAGATAGCATGTGAAGATTCTGCCAAGAACAGGGACAGAGACAGTCTGATGGATGGCAATTGTGTGTTTCCAAAGAAACCAGGGTCATCCAACTGCCAAATGAAGACTTGGGCTGTAGAAAAGTTTCTCTGAGCACCAGACCTCTTGCAGATATATGAATGTTGAATTACCTTCTTTCTCTTTCCTAAATGAAGCATGGTTTGACTTCCTCCTGAAATATTTCCAGCCAATATTTCAAAATGCAACAGGAAAAAAAAAAAAAAAAGGATCCCAAACATTCAAAACATCAGAGTATGTACAGGACATAAAATAATAAAATTTTTCATGTATAGTGTTTCCATAGAGGGAAGAAACACTTTTCTTGTACCAAAGATAAAACTATATATCTTCTGATTTTATGGCCTGCAGATTACACTAATTATCATAAAAAATTACTGCTGCTAATAAAAATTCTATTATAAGTTACTTATAGTAATCTCTAGGGTACTATACTTAGTGAAGAAAAGGTTGTAATTACATTACATTACAGAGAGAATTTGTTTCCTGAAACTCAGTTAACACTGTCTATTTCTTTTTAACACCTTAAAAGTCTTCCCCAGCCCTGGCTCCATTCTCTCCCCCATCTTTCCTCTGCTCCCCCCTCAAAGTCAAAGGGCACTGTTATTTTCATTTTGCAGGATGTGATTTTATCCTAGAATAATGACCCATTTTAGGCTGTAAATGACGCAAATGAAGTTTCTAAATTACAAATATCTGGGTGGATTTCTCCTCCCCAGGGGCCTGTTGCATCTCAATGGAAGGATGCATAGAAGGAAAGATCCCTCAATCCCCACCCAAGGGGAAACAGGCTTTGTAAAATTGGTGGAAGCTACTGGGTGTTCATTCAAAATACATTGTTCAGTTTTTGTTTGACAAGATAACAATTGCTATTTTCCCCAACATTCTTTTTCTTTGCATTTGTAAATTACCACTTGGAAGACTGCTGACTCTTCAATGTCCTTAAACAATTTTGCTAACTGGTGTCATTTCTGTGTGGGTAATTGTGGAGGTCTGCATGGTAGGCACACCTCTGGATTAAATATCAAATTAAGGAGCTCTGCTTCACTGGATGACAAGGCAGTAAATAACCTCAAAGTCTAAGGAATTAAAATAAAGTTGGAATGGGGGGTTATCTCTCTTAGGTAGGGTTTTAATAACAGGGCTAATCAACATCTTAATTAACAGTCAGAGAAAATGAAATAGCCCATTTGAGTTACTTTTAAGTAGACAACTTTTTAAAGCAAAGACTGGTGGCATAATAATAGGGAACCTGGAGAAAAAGGAATAAGCCTCTAAGCTTGAAAGCTACTTTTGAATAGGAAAGTTTAGGAATAGGATGGAGGAATGAACTTTGGAGAGAAGTTCTCTGGAGGTGGTCCCAGTTCAGGGGCTTTTAAAACAGATATATTCTGAAAATAATGATTATAGTTTCATCCTTTCATATGATAGATACCTATCACTGCCAGAGGGAAAAAGTCCTCCTCTGCCATGTTATCTTCTGATTTTTTTTTAACTAAAAAAGGAAAAGAGGGTTTCTGCTCTTACTTTTCTAAATGTCCTTAATAAATGGATCTGTGGAAGCACTATCAGAGAGGGTGCTCCTGCCTCTGGTAGAGATCTTAACTCCTCTACATCTTTTCATCCTGTAAAGCTGTTGTCCAAGTCTATAGAGCAGCTATCCATTTTGCTAGAGGTCTCCATGTTGTTCTATAAATGTTATTTGCCTTAGTGAAGAAAATTGTAATTACGTTACATTATAGTTCAGTGCAATACTGATGCTGTCCATTTGTTACCCTTACTCTTGCTTTATGATTTGCTCATCTTTTTGATCACCCACAAACTTGTTCATCTATCATACTGTAGACTGTTTGCAACTATTGTATTTTGAGTCCATTTGTCTTTGAGTTGTTTTCTAGCTTTTGACACTCAGTCATTCTCTTCTTGATATTCTCTTCTCTCTTGGTTTTCATGGCATTACTTTCTCCTGGTTTTCCATCTAACTATCTGACCACTCTTCTCAGCTTCCTTTGCTGGATCTTCTTCTAGGTCATTATCACTAATGTTGGCTATTGCTCAGGGTTCTTCCCTTCTCCCTTCCCCCTTCCTCCTTTCCCCTTCCCTTATTCCCTTATACTATTTCATTTAGTGATCTCATCAGCTCCCATGGATTTAATTATCATCTCTAAGATGATTGTACTTGCTCAGTCCTACATCCTTTCCTTACCTCCAGTCTTACTCCTCCAAATATCTCATCTAGAACTCAATGCCCTATAGGCATCTTAAAGGCAACTCAGTCAAAAGTGAGCTCATTATCTTCTTCCCCCAAGCTCTACCCTCTTCCTAACATTTGTATTACAATCAAGGGCACCATTAAACTGTCTGTCAACTACACTCATAATCTAGATATCATTCTCAACTCCTCCCTCTTACTACTGCTCTGCTGTGTTCTGCCAATTCTACCTTTATAACATTTCTTGTTTGCCCCCTTCTCTCCTCTGATATTGCCACCATACTGGAGTAGACTTATTTCATGTCTGGACTACTGCAATAACTAACTAGTTAGTCTCTCTGCCTCAAGGATTTCTGTAGTTCAATCCATTTTCCATTCAGCAATAACTTGCTGATTAGTTTTTCTGCCTCAAGAATTTCTCAACTCCAATTCATTCTCCACTCACCTGTCAGATTGATTTTCCCAAATGGTAGGTCTCACCAGTCACTCCCCATTCCCTATCCTATTCAGTAAACTCACCTCCAGGATCAAGTGTAAAATTCCTTAATTGACTTTTAAAGCCCTTCATAACCTGGAGGCCCCCACTCTTCTCTACATACTCTGTGATATGACATTGACCTTCTTGCTGTTCCTTGAATTTGATATCTCATGTCCCAAATTCAGACATTTTGGAGGACTTTCTCTCATTTCTGTAATTCTCTCCTTTTGGCTTCCCTGGCTTCCTCCAAATCACAGTTAAAATCCCACTTTCAAAGCCTTTTCTGGTTCTTAATGCTAGTGTCTTCCTCCAGTTAATTATTTCTAATCTATCTTGTCTATATTTTGTTTGCATATAGTGATTTGTATGTTGTATCCCTCATTAGACTTTGAACTCCTCAAGAGTGGGGCCTGTCCATATCCTTCCTTTGTATTCCAAGTGCTTTGTATAGTGCCTGATACATAATAGGTGCTTAATAAATGCTGAGATCTTGACTTGACTAGCAGTTTTGACTATT
This sequence comes from Myrmecobius fasciatus, assembly GCA_023553655.1. NCBI lineage: Eukaryota > Metazoa > Chordata > Mammalia > Dasyuromorphia > Myrmecobiidae > Myrmecobius > Myrmecobius fasciatus. Next base: position 294,340 of record JAJPUD010000381.1, on the reverse strand, counting down.
TCTCAAATAGTGTTTCATGTTTCACAACTATGTGCTGCAATGGAAAAACTTAAAGTTAGAAGATATGTTTTTAACTTTGCTACTTGAGGCCTGTGTGAATTTGGGGGAAGTCACTTAGTTGTCTTCTATAAAATGAGGGGAATGGACCATATGGATCTAGGATAGCTATTCTGGACAATCCCACTTGTGGATATGGGCAAGTGATAAGCAAGGCTACAAATCCTTAAATCTAGCCAGCTGCTTAGAACTTCTAGAGATGAACTTTGTAGGATTTGGAGCCAGAGAACATGGGAAAATCTTCTTGTGAATGAAAATTTCATATGTCCAAATCCTAATAGGAGTTAAAATGCTATTTTAGGATGACATTTATTTTTATGTTTATTTTTTAAATTATGAATTTAACAAATATCAACAAGCATGAATGTTTACATGTGCAAGGAAGATACAGAAATAGGATTATATATAAAACCAAGAGCCATCACTATTATATAACTTGTTTTTTCAAGTTATATTAAATTTAATACAATAGTATAAATATTGCCTCGTTTGTTTGGGTCTTCTCTCTTCTGTGGATTTTCAAAATGTTTGATGCTCTTTTTTCTATTTTTTAAAAAAATTACTATTACTACCTATTCTCCAATTCAAAAGCCTTTCCTTTTGACAAGTCAGTATAAAAAATAACAATAACAATTTTACTCATCAATCGACTGTATCAGAAAATGTATATCATATTCTGTACCTCTAGTCTATCATCTCTATGATGAGGGTACCTATTTCGCCAATGGACAGAACCCAGCTTTCTCGTATATATATATATACATATATATATACACACACATATATATATGAATATATATACACATATATATGTACATATGTATATATGTATGTATGTATATGTATATGTGTGTATATATATATGTGTGTGTGTGTGTGTGTGTGTATGTGTGTGACTCCACTCTCCCCATACATAAACTGAATCACCCTTATCCTCCAGATAGACTCTAGGTATCACATTCTACTCAATGTCAAATGAGCTATTCAGAGGCTCTTGCTTTTTTAGGAGTATAGGTATGTGTGATGTTTCTATCACCTGGACCTGGACAAACCCATCTTACTGAATAAATAAATTTTTTAAAAAAGGACTTTCTAGTGCTGTGGGGAGGGAAGAAAAAGGAAGGAATGGTCTTCATACCCCACCAATTTTCTGCCTGAGTGCAGTATGTGGGGTTTTACTGCTATAAATTTTCCCCTCAAAAACTTGAGAATGTCTGTTTATTTCCAAATTCAAATGAATTCACTTGAAAGACTCAACCCAGAAGTATAGGGAGTCCTTGGTTGAACATTTGGCACTGTTTTAGAAAGGCAGAGACCCAGATAACGGCCAATTGCTTGCTTCAGACTTGATATCAGTTCTCTGTACTGTTTCATCTCTACATTTATCACTAATCTGAAACAGAGAAGATGAGTTAGTTGCCAAGAAGGAAGGATTTCAAATCTGCTAGAAGAAAGGAATAAAGGAAAAAAATGAGAAGGACTGATGCTCTTAATATTGAGGCACATAGACTCTAGTTCATGCCTAGAGCATTTGAACAATCCACCAAAATCCTTGAGTAAGAAACATCAACAGATGCAAAGGATAGGGCATTTGGTGTCTGAATGCTAATGATCTCCTCACATGAAGCCTGCATGGATTTCTCTTGAGCTAAGTGGCCATATTTTCTGCCCTCTTATAGCATGTAGCATTTTAGCTTTCCTTTTAAAACCATTAGATAAAGAAGATTTTCCTTTAATTTATGTATGCATTCTCTACCTTAAAATAAATATGCTTTATTTGTTTTAATGCCAAATATGTACTAATTAACACTGTTTATTTTAAAAAATAATTTCCCCTTTGGGTTTTTAGAATTAGAAAAGCATTATTTTGTGTTTCTTTTCCTTTTCTTGGAAGTTTAGGGAAATAAGATATCAAGTTGGGGAAGAGAGTCTTCTCTGTAGCAGCCACTGGCTCCCTGGTGAGCATCTCAGGCACACATGCTGGGAGTTGTTTCAAGGGCTGTCTTGGAGTGAGGACACTGATAGGGTGTTTGGGCTTCTACTTATCATTTTTTATGGCTCAGCTTTGATTTTGAAAAATAAAAGCAACTTCATCAGCCAGCATGATATAATGGATTTGAAGGCAGAAGACTCACATTTGAATCTGAGTTTACCACTTCCTTCCCATATGGCCTTGATTAAATCATTTAAACTCTCTGGGACTTAGTTTCTCACCTGTAAAAAAAAAACAAAAAACAAAGCAAAACAAAAGTAGGTCGGTAAACAGTCAAATTTGAAGTCCCAAATAAAACTTATGAGAAGGTATCTCTCTCCCTTCTTTGTGGAGATGGGGGAATATGAGTGTGTAACACTATCTATAATGTCAGACTTTTTTTGATGAGTCAGTTTTCCTGTGCTGTTTTCATTTTTGTTTTCTTTTTCATTCTTTATCTTGAGGAATGACACTTAAGTGGCACTCATCTGATCTCAGATACTTACTAGTTGTGTGACTCTGGACAAGTCACTTAACCCTGTTTACCTCAGTTTTCTTATCTGCAAAATGAGCTGAAGAAGTAAATGGCGAACCACTCAAGAAAACCCTAATTAAAGCTTCAAAGGGTTAGACATGACTACAAATGTTTGAACAACAGCAACAAAACCACAGCATGAGGAATGGATTTCTAGAAGGGAGAGGATGAGAAAAGGCAGGATATTGGGAAATGTAGGGAGATAACTTAAAAACAAAAGCCATATATAAAATTGAATTTTGAAATAAAGAGGTTGGGCTAGATGACCTCTAAGGTTCTTTCTGCTTCTGATTCTATGATCTTGTGGTTCTCTGATGAACTTAGGAATGTGATCTCAAAACACCTAAGGTTGAGCTTTGTATTTGCCACTTACTAGTCATGCGACTGTGGTCATTTCCAAGCTTCAGCTTCTTCATCAGCATGAAAATAATTCTTGTCTCACCTGCATCATAGAGTTGCTGCGAGAAAGCTACTCTATAAACTTTAAATTAATGTAAAACTGATGCAAAAATTGATATAAATGGATATACAATGTGATATATAACTATTGTTGGGATCTCTGCTAGGTTCAGAGGCCACCACTGGTCAGCACTGGACTAACTTCCAATGAGATGAGAGGATACCTTGTCTCTTCCCTCACCATAGAGAGAAAGAAAATAAGTATTTGTGAAATGCCTACTATGTGCTAAGTACTGTGCTAAGAACTTTAAAAATATTTTTCCCTTGATCTCCATAACCTGGAATATAGATGCTATTATCCTCAATTTACAGATGAGGAAAGTGAGGCAGAATAAAGATAAGTGACTTTTCTGGGATCATACAGCTAATGGATAGCTAATGCGACATTTGAACTCAGGGTCTTTCTGACTCCAGGCCCAGCTGCTCTATTCACTGCTACCTGGCAAGGAGGGACAGGAAAGGCCAAGGGTATATATTGCTGACAATCACCCCAAAGCACTATAATAATAACAACAATAATTCACATTTATTTAGCTTTATAAATTGATAGAATTGTCCTCTGTGAGCCTTGTAAAACTCTTGTAAATCTCAGGGCCTTGTAGAAATGTGTGCCATTATTCATTCTAGTCCACTAGGTCTTTGGTCAAAACAAAAACCTTCACTTCCTAGGTAATTTCATTCATTTATTCAAGAAATGCTTATCCAGTGATGTACAAGATGCCAATGAAGAAGGAAGACAAATATGACAAAAATTTTGCCCTTCCCTTTCCTCAAGATTAAATACACACACACACACACACACACACACACACACACACACACACACACATAGTGCAATGCCTGGCATTGTACTAAGCATTGGGGATGCAAATTTAAGCAAAGAAGACAGATGCTGTGCCCAAGGAGAGAGGAAGTCCACGAAGAGGAGCTGGAAAAGGCCTGGGGAGGTGGGGAAGGTGTAGTAGACTGGCCCATCACAGTCACTGGAGATTCCAGGAACAGAATCCAAAGTTCTTATGGAGAAAATGGCCAGAGAGGAGATTGCACGCTTCAGGATAGCTGGGAGGTGCCAATGGAGAGGAGAGACACGTACCTGTATAATTGCTCACAAAGTCCTCTTCGATATTATTGCAAAGATATGGTCGCAGGAAAACATGGGACATGTTTAGTGAATAGCAATTGTATTAATTTGGCTAAGACATAAGACAAAGGAAATGAAATAGGGAGAGATAAGGTAGGTTGGAGCCAGACTATAGAGAATTTCAAATGTTGTGACACACACCAAGAGTTTATTTAGACTTTCATGGAAGGGGGCAGGGGTTAGGGGAAGGAATGACAAGTCATGTTTTTGTTTCCTTCAGTGCTTTATTTTTGCTTTGGAAACCACATTCAAGCTCAGATAGTTTCTGTCAGGCAAGTGCATTGAGCTTATGGTAAATAGATGACTGCTTACATTGGGGAAGAAGATATTTCACAAAGAATTGATGGGAGCAACATGTTACCCTAGTGAGTTAGTGGGCCCCTTCTCCTGGACAGCTGCCATGCAGTGCATTCTCACCCCCATTGCCAAAAGAAGAATCACAGGTTGAGAAGGAGAAACCGTAATTGTATGACAACTACTAAGAAGGAAGGAAGCGTGCATCCAAGCAGGCATGTCAGGTTCGGAACAGGCCTTTTTTGGTGCTCTGATAAATAGTTTATAGTTCTGGAATCCTTTATTGATGTTCACATCTGCTCTCATCCCGCTGTGACATCTTGCTCCTGTCAAGCAGCTGAAGCCATGAGGAAGGTTGGCTGCCAGGGCCTGATTGGCACAGGCTGCAGCCCATCATTCCCTCCAAAAACCTATCTGGGCCCTGAAATGCAGCAGTATTACTAAGGGCATTGGGATTAGAGACAAGATTAACACGCCCCTTACAGGTGTGACGGCAATGTCAGTTCGCTGCAGGAAGCTGGTCTAGTGGAAAGGGGACAAAATTTGGGCTCAGAAGAGGCCTTGGCTCAAATATTGACTATGGGTAAGTCACTTCACTTTTAAACAACTAACCAAGCTAGCCAGAGCAAGATTCAAGAGGTAACTTGTGCTTGGCAAGTCACCTGAGACCTGGATGGAGGTAGGCCAGACCCCTGCACCTGAGCCTTAGAATGAGCAAATGCCTCAAGGACATCATTGGAAAGAGAAATCTTTCCAGAGAAAGGGCTCATCTTCCTGAACACAACCAACACCCATTACTGATTAATTGCACCCATTGGCAGGTAAGCCCATCCTGCACCCCCCAGATCACGGGTTTTTCTTCCAGTCCAGGCCATCTTCTTGGGAAACCACTTCTGTAAAGATGCTACTGGCAACAGTTTCTGTGGGTGCTGCAGCTACAGCTTCTGAAAAAAGAAAGTTCTTGCCATAAATCCTTGGCCCAGTCCAATGATTCAACACCAAAAACTGGTAAGATCTCACCAGTGGAAATAGCACTAAAGAAGAGGTATTGCTGTGCACTTTGCTGCTGTACTCCAAGAATCATGGGACCCTTTCATTGATTTATGGCAAAAACTTGCCTTAGAATATGGGTTCCTGGAAACAAGCAACTGTCTTATTTTTCTACTTGTGTTACTGGTGCACAGTGTTTTACACATAGTGATGCTTATTAATCAGTACATTTTCATGAATTCATTCCATGAAAGTGAGCTACCTGCTTCACAGGAGTGTTGTGAGGAAAGTACTTGATAAACCAAAATAGAGCCCCAGGCTCCTCTTCATGAGTTCAAATGGCCTCAGACACTTACTAGTTTGTGACCCTGTTTGCCTCAGTTTCTCATCAGTAAAATGAAATGGAGAAGGAAATGGCAAACCATTGCTATACCTTTGCTGAGAAAACCCCAAATGGATCATGGAGAGTCGGGCACAATTGAAAAATGATTGAACAACAGCACAACAAAAACCTTAACGTGAGAGAGAAATTCTTGAGCTATTAGTGTTTTGGGGATGTGACACTGATTTGTTCTGTGGTAGGAGAGGTGTATCAGGAAGTAAGTTTATAAGTTTAATTTACATCTTATACCACAATCTAGAAGGGGGAAATGGTGGGGGAAAGGGATAAAGGGAACAGGCATTTATTAGCATTTTCTATGTGCCAGACACTGAGCTAAGGTTTCACTCATATTATTTCTTTTGATCCTGGAGGGTGGGTACTATTATTATCTCCATTTTAGAATTGGGGAAATTGAGGCAGAGAAAGACAAAATGTTTTGCTCAAGATCATACAACTAGTAAGCTAGATTTGAACTCAATTCCAGTGCTCTATCTACCATGCTGCCTAGTACAGGGATAACTGAATTTAAGTACAGGAAGGCAACTTCACATTCTGCTACTAACACAGTATTCTGTGTTAACTTGGGTAAGTTATTTAACCTTATTTGGCCTTAATCTCCTCATTTGTAAAATGAGAGAATTGGAGTAGTTCTTTTTTTTTTTTTATGATTCTTTGCTCCTATAACTATATTGATAACACAATATCACATTAAGCTGATGTAATTAAATGACAAAGGATTTTGACAACCAATGACAACTATTTGTGATTGAGCATGTCCATGTTTTAAAAATGGCTCTTTTTTTCTTGGATATGTGGTCCTCAAATGAAGCCATGTGAAAAATGTTTCCACTTCTAAAATTTATTGCCATTTTTTGAAAGTTACAAAGAAAATATTCTCAGTTCATGAAGTGAATGAAAGGCAATATTAACTCACTGTGTGACCTTGGATAATCCTTGAGTCAGCTGAGAGCTGCTTTCCTTGTGCCCTTACAGTTTCTCCATCTGTAAACTGAGGTGGATGGATTTAAAGACCTCTAAATACCTTCCAGTTTGAACATTCTGTGATTCTCTGACCATTTTAGAAGCAAGGTGTTCCAAATGATTTGGACCTGAAGGGTCTTAGAAAACATTCAGTGATATGGCTTCATTTGATGAGAAAACTGAGACCAAAAATGTGTTCAAAAATGTTGTGTTTATATCACACAGGTAGAATGTAGCAAAACCAGGATGAGAACCTGTGACCTTTGACTCCAAATCCAATGCTTTCCCCCCTCCAAGAGCTATCCAGATATTTGATAAATGTTCCTTAATCTGCTACTACTTATTTCCTAGTATACTGCAGAGAATGACACTTCCCTATGAAGTGCTCTTAAGCCTGTGGTAAATCTAAATGATTGCAGCCAACTCTCTGTTCATCATCCAATGTTGACCATTATCCATTTTATAGTCCTAATATCTCTGCCAAATAGAAAACACAGGTAGATGGAGGAGTTTCTACAAAATAGCTTATGACAGTCCACATATTTCCTTTAGAACATCTGAGAGGAAAGAAGTAGAAGCTTAAGGTGGTGTTTTATAAAAATCACCACTGGCCTGAGTATGTATTGACAAGAGGTGAGGATCATAGGTTTCGAGCTGAAAGGTTGCGTAAGGTCACTTTTTCTGAGTTTTCTGAGAGCTCACTTTTCTCCCCTTCTCTTCACCTCACATCACGTGATACCTTCTGCCACTGTTTTCCCCTTTGTCTTTGTCTCTTTTGAAATGGTGGTCCTTTTTGTCAAAGTAAACCCTTCTATATGGACAGGTAATCACATTACATCTTTCCTTCTCTAACATCTGTCATCCCTATTCTCATTTATTTTTAACTTTTTTCTGTGTTCTGGATGGTTCCCCTTTGGGGCAAAGATGCCCATTTCCTCCCCATCATTAAAAAACCCAAATCCATACCTGATCCATCCATTCTCACCAACTATTATTCCATATTTCTTCTCTTCTTTGGTGCTAACTTCATGAGAAGGCTGTCTATAATCAATGTCTCCACTTCTTTCCTCTCACTCTCTTATTTTACTTATTTATTTTATTAAAGCTTTTTATTTTCAAAACATATACATGGATAATTTTTCAACATTAACACTTGCAAAACCTTATGTTCCAATTTTTCTTTCCCCTCCTTCCCCCACCCCCCCTCCCCTAGATGGCAAGTAATCCAATTTTTGTTAGACACAGTAAAAATATATGTTAAATCCAATATATATACAGATTTATACAATTATCTTGCTGCATAAGAAAAATCAAATCAAAAAGGAAAAAAATGGGAAAGAAAATAAAATTCAAGCAAACAACAACAAAAAGATTGAAAAGGCTATGTTATGAATCACACTCAGGTCCCACATTCCTCTCTCTGGGTGTAGATGGCTCTCTTTATCACAAGATCTTTGGAACTGGTCTGAATAATCTCATTGTTGAAAAGAGCCCTGTCCATCAGACTTGATCATCATATAATCTTGTTTCTGTGTACAATGATCTCCAGGTTCTGCTCATTTCACTTAGCATCAATTCATGCAAGTCTCTCCAGACTCCTCTGAAATCATCCTGCTGGTCGTTTCTTACAGAGCAATAATATTCTATAACATTCATATATCATAACTCATTCAGTCATTCTCCATCTGATGGGCATCCACTTAGTTTCCAATTTCTTGCCACTACTAAAAAGACTGCCACAAACATTTTTGTGCATACGGGTCCCTTTTCCTCCTTTAAGATCTATCTGGGATATAAGGCCAGTAAAAACATTGCTGGATCAAAGGTTATGCAGTTTGATAACTCTTTGGGTATAGTTCCAAATTGCTTTCCAGAATGGTTGGATCACTTCACAATTCCACCAACAATGTATTAGTATCCCAATTTTCTCACATCCCCTCCAACATTCATTTTTATCTTTTCCTGTCATCTTAGCCAATCTGAAAGGTATGTAACCTCTCACTCTCTTCTTAACTAGATACAGTTTGGCTTTTGACTTTATTGTTTAACAAAAATTACTCTCTCCATTACTAATAATCTCTTAATTGCCAGGTCTAATGGTCTTTTCTCTAGCCATACCACTCTTCAGCTTCTGACACTATTCATCACCTTCTTTATAGCTTTTTTTAAGGTTTTCACAACACTATTCTCTCCTAGTTTTCCTTCTACCTATCTGACCACTCCTTCTCAGTGTCCTTTGCGGAATCTTCATTCATGTCATGCCATCTAGAAATAGCTAACCTCCAAGGCTGTATTCTAAATTCTTTCTTATCTCTCTCTTGGCAATCTCATCAGTTTCCATGGATTCAATCAGCATCTATGTTGATGATTTATAAATGTACTCATCTAGGTCTAACCTCTTTATTGACTTTCAGTTTTACATCTCCAACTATTTTATCTTGAACTGGGTTTCCCATAGACATCTTAAACTCAACTTGTCCAAAACTAATTCATTAACTTTTTCACAAACCCTTTTCCTTCCTAACTTCCCTGTTACTGTCAAGGGCAGCATCAATCTCCCAAATACCCAGGCTCACATTCTAGCTGTCATCCTCAACTCTCTTTCATTTCCCATATCCAATCTGTTGCCAAGATCTGTCAATGTTACTTTTGTAATATCTCTCATATATCTGCTTTTTTTTTTTTTGACATTACTACTATCCTGGTAGAGATCCTTATTATCTCTTGCCTGGATTATTGCAATAACCTGCTGGTTAATCTCTTAACTACAAGTCTCTCCCCACTCCAGTCCATCTTCCACTGACTGTCAAAGTGATCTTCCCAAAGTATAGGTTTGACCATGTCACTCACTATCCTCCTCCTCTTTTGCTCCCCCATATCTGGGCATTTTCTCTGGCTTTTCCCTAACCTGGAAGGCTCTCCTTCATCTCTGCCTCCCAGTGTTCTGGGGTTCCTTTAGGTCCCAGCTAAAATCTCACCTTTTATAGGAAGTTTTTCCCAATCCTTCTTATTTCTGGTGCTTTTCCTCTATTGATTATTTACTGTTATACTGTATACATTATTTATACATAGCTATTTACATATTGTTTCCCTCTATTAGATCATGAGCTCCTTGAAGTCAGGAATTGTATTTTTCTTTGTATCTATGTACCTAGTACAATTCACATAGTAAATTCTCAGCAAATGCTTATTGATTTATTTTTTGACTGACATCCCCTATTTCCTCTAGTTTTCTGAGGAAGTAGTTCTTCTGTGTTCAAGTCTGTAGTCTTGGACAAAACAGCTCTGTCAGTTTTCTCTTCTACAAAAATGGGGTGATACTATTTCCAATACCTACTTATATGTATCACAATATTAATTATAAAACAAAGTAGAAGCCATCTAGTCAACCATCTGATTATTAGGAATTGTCAGGAAGGCATTTTGTAAAGAACAAAGTGCCAAATAATTGTGCTTTGCTTTTATTGTCATCAATCAATAACTAATTAATTAATAAGCATTTATTAATCATTTACTATGTGCCAGGCATTGTACTTAGTGCTGGACATGAAAAAATTGTAGAAAGTTGGGCTGAATATGAACTGATGCTATTATCACATGTAAAAAATTAACTATTTTGCAAAATTACTGAACAAGGATAAGAATGTGTTTTTCTTAATAAATCTCTGATGCATTCTTGATTAGCCTAGAGACCTAACTATATTTTTCAATGCAGGGCAGAAAATAGTAAGTGGAGTGTGTATTGAGGGGAGAAGTATGTAGATACTCCAGGAAGGAAAGAGTCTGGTCCAATGGAGATTGCAAGATGAGATGTAGGAATGACTACTTTCACTCTGCAGATGGAATGTGGTCCCCTTTCTTACTGATATCCTAGAACAAAGTCCCATGGGCCTCATGCTAGTTTTTTTTGTTTTGTTTTGTTTTTTTGGAGACAATTGGGGTTAAGTGACTTGTCTAGGATCACACAGCTATTAATTATCTGAGGCCAGATTTGCACTTACCTCTTCCTGATTATGAGGCTGTTGCTCCATCCATTATGCCACTTAAGCTAGCTGTTGACTCATCAAAGATTTGCATCTTTCTCCAAAAAATGGAGGGCAAAGGAAAAAAATCAGGTTAATTGAAGACGTTAGTTAGTTCAGCCCATTAGACTATACTTCCTAGTTTGGAAGACCTGTCTCAACGACATACATCCAGTTTAATATGAACAAAATAAATTCTGAGGATGGAGCCGATTAGAACTGATTGTGAGCCGTGGTCTGACATGTTCACTTGATCAGGTTTACCAAAGTTCACCTCATTGAGTTCTCCACTGATGTGTTAGGTGGGGGTACAGAGCTCTGTGGTCGAACAATTACATTATTCTAAACAATTATCCTGCTAAGATACACATAATGCTTGGCTCCTGAACACAAAGTTCTTTAATGATGGGAGACTGCAAAGCTCACTTGGAAAAGGTCACGCATCTCTTTTCAGTAGATTAACATTTTATCTTTTAATGGTGTTAAGAAAAGGTCAGAGATTCTAGGATGGAATATGGAAAGCTTCTATGGGAAGGAGATCAATGTGCTAAAGCATCTGTCTGGCTCCAGGAACAAAGCCACTTAATGGCCACTGACTATCCTGCCTTTTTTCCTTGCCATCTCCCCCAGCATTTCTTCTTCCCTCCCTCCTTCTCTTCACCTCCCTCTCTCTCAGAGCATCAGCTCCCCTCCCCTCCCCCCAGGCAAAAGCATATTCCAGGGTCTTGAAAAAATAGACAAATGGAAGGTCTACAGAGTAGGTGGGATTCCGGGTCTCTTCCTAGGCACCTGGGGTTCAATAATAGACCCTTTCCCCGAGGCAATCTACACCTCTGCTCATATGCAACTGATCTCACATCTGGAGGCTCCCCTGAAGGAGGGAGGAAGTTCTCTCTTCTCAGTAACAGTCTGAATGTGTTGTGGTAACTACCCTCCTGAACTTAAATTAAAGTGACTGTTTTTTTTTTTTTTTCCCCTCAGCAAGTTATCTAGAGAGAACTGGGAAAGTGGCAGAGAATTTGGAACTCAAAAAATATATTTTTTTAATGTTATAAACACATAAATGAATGAATTAATAAAAAAATAAAACAAAACAAGCTCTCTAGAGAGGGCTGGAAGGGTGAGAGAACTCAAATTAAAAAAATTGTTATTAAAAAATGAATGAATGAATTTTTTTAAAAACTATAAAACAAACTGTTTAAACACTCCTGTAGCCTGTTGACACACCTTTGTACGACTGTTTTTTTAGTTAAGAAATCTTTTCATTTATTGCCTTGGGTTCCTCTCTGCTATAAAAATAAGATGCAGGACTTCTGGAAGTCCTGGGGCCTCTAAGACTGTTTTGTTTATGGTCCTGTGTTCATTGAACCAGATACTATTGTGGTCAGCTCTCATGGCTACCCAAGCCTAAGGAGTTTTTGTTGGCACAAGGAAAGAGATCCAGCTCTTAGATTTGGGGTGCTGGACACTGCTTCTACTACTTATGGTTCTAGTTCTTGGGGAGTTTGGAGGCCAGAAATATATATTACTTAGGGTAGAACTTTGAGATTGGAGTCTTCTCTTCAGGGGTTCGCAGATGAAACTTCTGTCTCACCATCTTATCACCATCTTGATACAAAAGCATTCACGTGTTTTATTTTGCATGGATTTGGCTCAGTGCCACACACAGAACTGTGGTAGCTCCTTATTGCCTAAAGGATAAAATATAAATGTCTCTGTTTGGCATTTAAAGAACTTTGCAATCTGGCTCCAACCTAACCAGCCAGATTTATTTCATGTTAGTCCCTTTCATATGCACTTTATGGCCTACGTGACTTTCCTTCTCTGGCCCCCCGCATCTTTGCCCTGCCGTGTCTAGAATGCTTTTCTTCCCCCCTTCTGCCTCTTTAAGCCCTTGCTTCCATCAAGGTTCAACTTAGGTACCATCTCTGTCAGGAGAGTTTTCTGGAAACTCTGAACCCCATCACCATAAACTCTTACCACCATAAAATAGTTTGTATGTGACACTTTGTGTATAGTTCTTATTTACTTGTTTGTGCACATTTTGCTCCCTTCACCCCCTCCAAAAAAAAAAAAAAAGAATACAGCCAGAGACTTGAATTTACATAATGCAAATTTACATGAAGTGAGAACAGTCTGTATAAAGATAGACATTGTTTGGTTCTTAATTTTGTATTGTTAGCATTTAGCACAGTACCTGGTACAATGCAGGTGTTTAAAAAATGTTTCCTGAATCACAAAACATAGTTATCTACATCAACCTATTTTTCTAAGCATCAGTTGTCTTGTCTGCAAAATGGTGATGTTATATTGTCTCCTTCAGGGAACTTTTTTGAGGAAAGTGATTCATAAACTATAACGTGAAATCGAAATGTGAATTTATTACTGCTTATTGATTATTCAATACTACTGAATATTATCATTGATACTATTATCAGTGCTGGGCATTGCACTTGGTACGTGTAATACAAAGAAATATAATGTGGTCCTTGTTGTGGAGAGGTTTCCAAAGTGGTAGGGAAGAGGGAAAGTGGTAAGCAAATGAATATAAAGGGAGATGAACTGAGATGAGTTTTTTATGAACTGAGTCCTGGATAAGTAGTTTAAGCAATAAGTAAAAAACTAGGAGACTCAGAAGAAGTGATCACTAATTCTTGAGTTCCTCAGGGAACACTTCATGGAAGAGGGGTGACTTAACTGGACATTCAGGACTGAGATAAGGGCCATCGTTCTTTTAGGCTAGCCTTCATCATACCTTTACAAGAACTCTTTGCACAGGTCAAACTATCCTACTCATTATTCTCCATAAACACCAAGGACATTCTTCTGTGATAGGTGAGAACAAACACCTCTGTGTTGTTCTTTAAATATATCAGGGACATGTCTCATTTTGCTCACATCAGTTTCTTTCTTTGTGCTTTTCTGAATTCTTTGTTATGTTCATCTCTTTGTGACTTCATTTAAGGTTTTATTCATCTATTTATTGATTGGCTAAAGCAATGAAGTAGTTTGCCATTTACTTTTGTAGCTCACTTTACAGATAAGGAAACTGAGGAAAATGCGTTAAAGTGATTTGTGCAGGGTCACACATCAAGTGACTGAGACTGAATCTGAACTCAGGTCTTCTTGATTCTAGGCTTGGTACGCTATCCACTGCACCACCTACTTGTGCCTTCCTGAATTCTACTGTCCTTCCAAAAATAATCCAAGTCCTAAATTATCTGTGAAATCTTGTATCATGATGTTATACAAAAAGCATTGAATTTGGAGTTAAAAGGGATTTGGATGGGGCATCTAGGTGGTGCAGAGAATAGAGCACCAGCCCTGAAGTCAGGAGGACGTGAGTTCAAATCTGATCTTAAGATACTTAACATTTGAAGATGGCAGAGTGAGCAACTCTCTGTGTCTTCCTCTGACCTTCTCTCAAGTCAACAGTAAAATAAGCCTCTGAACTGATCTTCAAGTCAATGAACCCAGAAATATTTGGACTAAGAAACTCTGCTTGCTGAAATTACCTTTGAAGAACTCCATAAAGGTCTGTTTCAGTCGGGCAGAGGGGGCAAGCATTGGGAGTGAGCAGTTTGCCCTGTGTCAGGGAAAGATAGGAAACTGGGCGGGGCTCAGAGTGGCAGAAACTCAAAACAGCTGGTGAGAGTTTCTGAGGCACTTGAGACACTCTGCCCTGATTTCGGGCAGGTGCTCTGGCAGATCTGCCTTTTGTAAAAGGCAGTTTGTAACCCATTGCAAACACATGGTCATACTCCAACCAGCCGGCACCGGAAGTTAATTACTGGAATTGCCCCAGGGCAAACTACCACAGCTAGCCTCTGCTTCTCGGCTTTGCACAGACCCCAAGCTTTTAAAAAAAAAATAAATAAAAAATGAGTAAGAAGCAGAAGAGAGCTCTTACCATAGACAGCTTTTATTGAGAGAAAGAAAGGCAGACCCCAGATCCTGAGGTTCCTGTAGACAAAGTAAATCCAGAGGAAGTCATCAAGGGAGATATAACCTGGTCCCCTATTCCAAAAGCCTTTCTGGAAAATTGCATAAAGAATCTCAAAAAAGAGCTGGATGATAAATGGGAAAATAAACTGAGTTCAGTGCAAGAAGGATATAATGCCCTGCAAGAAGGATATAATACCCTGCAAAAGAGATATGAAAAAGACACCAATTTATTGAAAAACAAAAATAGTGAATTGGAAATAGACAATAATGCACTGAAAAATGAAATTAGTGAAGTGAAAAAAGAGTGCAATGAAGAAATTGACCAGTTACAAAAGGAGCTAAAAAAGGTAACAGAAGAAAACAACACTTTAAAAATAAGAATTGAACAAATGCAAGTGAATGGCTCAGTAAGACTTCAAGAATCAGCCAAACAAAAAAAAATGAAAAAAATAGAAGAAAATATGAAATATCTCCTAGGAAAAACAACTGACTTGGAAAATAGATCTAGGAGAGACAATCTAAGGATTATTGGACTTCCTGAAAGCCATGATGAAAAAAAGAATCTAAACACTATCTTCCAGGAAATCCTGAAAGAAAACTGCCCTGAGGTTGTACAATCAGAAGGCAAAATCACCATTGAAAGAATTCACCGATCACCTCCTGAAAGAGACCCCAAAATTAAAACCCAAGGAATATCGTGGCTAAATTTCAGGACTATCGCACCAAGGAAAAGATTCTGCTAGCAGCTAGAAAGAAACAATTCAAATACCAAGGATCTATAATTAGAATCACACATGATCTGTCAGCCTCCACATTGAAGGATCGAAGGGCCTGGAACCAGATATTCCGAAAGGCAAAAGGAACTTGGATTACACCCAAGAATAACCTATCCAGCTAGAATGAGCATTATCCTCCAGGGAAGAAGATGGTCATTTAATGATATATGTGAATTTCACCTATTTTTAATGAAAAGACCAGATCTGAACAAAAAATTCAACCTCCAAACACAGAACTCAAGAGAAGCATAAAATAAAAGGTAAAAAGGGGGGCAGCTAGGTGGCGCAGTGGATAGAGCACCAACCCTGAAGTCAGGAGGACCTGAGTTCAAATCTGGTCTCAGACACATAACAGCTGTGTGACCCTGAGCAAGTCACTTAACCCCAATTGCCTCAGCAAAAAAAAAAAAAAAAGGTAAAAAGGAAAAGATTCTTAAGAACTTTATTTCTACTATGGGGATACTTATAGATTGGGGGTATAACTAGATATTACTTCGATAATATGAAAAAGAAAACTAGAGGGGGGAAAGGCTATCATACCGGGGGAAAGAGGGAAAATGTGGTAAAATAAGATTTTTAAAAAAGGAGGTAAAAATAAGGTAAAATCTCATGAAAAGGCAAAGAAAACCTAATATAATTGAGAGAAAGAAGGGAGGGAGATGAGCATTGTGTAAATCTTACTCTCATCAGATTGGGCTCTAAAAGTGTATATCAGATACTTGATTTCACAGAGAAACTTGTCTGGTACTAGAGGGAAGTGGGAGGGAAAGGAGGAAAAGAAAGGGATAAACTAATAGAAGGGAAAATAGAAGAATCAGGGGAAAGGA
>JAJPUD010000381.1:256386-268775 GCA_023553655.1 Myrmecobius fasciatus | reverse complement strand
ATGTCAAACATGTTAAAATATATGTTAAATCCAATATATGTATACATATTTATACAGTAATCTTGCTGCACAAAAAAAAAATAGGATCAAGAAGGAATAATTAAAAAAAAAAAACCTGAGAAAGAAAACAAAAAGCAATCAAGCAACAGAAAGAGTGAAAATGCTATGTTGTGGTCCACACTCAGTTCCCACAGTCCTCTATCTGGGTGTATATGGCTTTCTTCAGTGAACAATTGGAAGTGGTTTGAAACATTTCATTGTTGAAGAGAGCCATGTCCATCAGAATTGATCATCATATAGTATTGTTGTTGCCGTGTATAATGATCTCCTGGTTCTGCTCATTTCACTCAGTATCAGTTCATGCAAGTCTCTCCAGGCCTCTCTGAAATCATCCTGCTGGTCGTTTCCCACAGAACAATAATATTCCATAACATTCATATACCATAATTTGTTCAGCCATTCTCCAATTGATGGGCATCCATTCAGTTTCCAGTTTCTTGCCACTACAAAAAGGGCTGCCACAAACATTCTTGCACATGTGGGGCCCTTTCCTTCCCTTAAGATCTCTTTGGGATATAAGCCCAATAGAAACACTGCTGGGTCAAAGGGTATGCACAGTTTGATAACTTTTTGAGCATAGCTCCAAATTGCTCTCCAGAATGGTTAGATCTATTCACAGTTCCACCAGCAATGCATCAGTGTCCCAGTTTTCCCACATCCCCTCCAACATTCATCATTATCTTTTCCTGATATCTTAGACAATCTGACAGGTGTGTAGTAGTATCTCAGAGTTGTCTTAATTTGCATTTCTCTGATCAATAGTGATTTGGAGCACCTTTTCATATGATTAGAAATAGTTTTAATTTCATTATCTGAAAATTGTTCATATCCTTTGACCATTTATCAATTGGAGAATGTCTTGAATTCTTATAAATTTGAGTCAATTCTCTATGTATTTTAGAAATGAGGCCTTTATCAGAACCTTTGAATGTAAAAATATTTTCCCAGTTTATTACTTAGCATTAGTTCATGTAAGCAGAAGACTAAATTTGAATCATGATCCTACTATTTTATTAGCTGCAGTTGATCTTGAGGAGGTCATTTTGTTTCTCTACTATTTAAAGTGAGGAGGTTAGTCATATCAATGAGCATATATTAAGCACCTACTATGTCCTAGGCACTGTACTAAGTGCTGAGAACTCAAAGATATGCATGTATGTGTCTACATATGTTTGCACATAAAGTTATATTTGGTACAGACTTAAATGTGGTAAAGGTACTTGAACCAAGTCTTTCATTAATCCAAGACGGTTTTTCTAACTACGATGCAATGTTGTTTCATATGCACACATGCACACACACATGCATACACAGGAAAGAGTACTCATCATATATGAAACACATGTGTGTACACATGTATTTGCTTATATTTTCTCAATGGCTGCATTGTACATACATGTGTGTATTTTGGCAAGACCTGTGATTTCATTTCATCAAAATGGGAAACTTCCACAAGGTAGAAATGACAATGTCACCATCTTGGAAAGACTGTAGCCATAGATGACCCAAAGAAAGATGGAAAGATAAGGCTGTTACATATTACTAACAATGACTTCTAAATAAAAGATATTATCAAGGACACATGTGACTGTACATGCATACATGTGAGTATATGTGTGAGGAAGAGCACATTGTACAGTGATTAGAATGCCAGCCTTGAATTCATAAAGGCATTAAAAATATGCATGTTTATCTGTGCATGTGTGTATGCATATCTGTGCATGTGTGCATGCATACATGCATGTGCGCATGGTATGTCCACACACATACATGAGACAGCTCCATGGGTAGTGGATAGAGCGCTGGGTCCTAAATCCAAATCTGGTCTTAGATACTTAAGAGCTGTATGACCCTGAGCAGGTCACGGAATCTCTTCCTAATCCAACGGAGAATGAAATGGCAAAGCACTTCAGCACCTTTATCAAGAAAAGCCCATATACTGTATTGGTACATACAGTCCTGAAGTCAGACAGAGCTGAAGCGTGGTGTGTCTGTCTGTCTGTCTGTGCATAACACACAAGCATAGGTATACATGCTAGATCTTATTATCATACATGTGTACACACACACGCACACAATTTGTCATAATGTAGAATAGATCAGAGGTGTCAAACGTAGTACTTGTGATACTTCCAAGTACAATCTAGCTTAAGATGTAATTGGGAATATTTTTAAAAATAAATAAACACACAATTGAACATAGATAATGTTAATATGTGGCTTTCTAAGTCAATGTGTGGCCCATAGGAATCCTTATGGACAATTCAGCGGTCCCTTTGAATTTGACATTACTGAACTAAACCATACATATCACTTAGATGTATATATTGGCTTTCACAGGGGAACTCTCACTGAGAAAATTCCCTTCACCAATACAGATTATTAAGTGCCTTATAACTCACATTCTTAGAGAGTTGTCTGCCGGGGGCTTTGAAAGGTTAAGTGATACAGCTAATACGTGTCAGAAGTAGGACTTACAGCCAGGTTGTCATGGCTCTGAGGCCATCTCTCTGTCCATGAGTCCCTGTGGACTCTTAGTATTCTGGCTGTCTGCCTGCCTGTCTGTCTGTCTTTCTCTTACAATTGCAAATCAAAACATGGACAATATGTAGTCTCATCTATTTTTCCCCCTCAGAATGAACAATGATTCTGATTTCTTTTAGGAGAGGATACATATTTTTGCATGTGAAACCATCAGCAAATATGTATTATATGCATTTCAATCACTTTTCTGAGTGCCTATGATGTATATTTTTGATATAGATAAGAAAAATTGAAATGAACAAAATGTGCATAGTAGGAATTCAAATCATTAAACTGACTGAAATGCATTTACTATTATCAAATAGAATTTAGATCTGTAAGGAATCTTAATGATCATCTATACCAGTGGTGGTTCTCAAATGTGTCTGAGGATGTCTAGGGTTAAACCTATTTTCTTAATAGTACAAAGGTGTTTTAATTTCTAATATGGAAACTATTAGGAGATATAATGCACATAAACAAAAGCTCTTTTGAGGAGTCCTTGATAATTTTTGAAAACATAAAGGTATCCTGAGATAAAATTTAAGTTTGAGAACTACAAACTCATATTAACTAACCTCTTTTATTTTGCAGAGAAGAAAACAGGCCTGGAGAACTAAAGTGATTTGCCTACAGTCACAGAGCTAGAAAGTAATCAAATCAGGACACAAACCTGGTCCCTTCACTCCAAATTCAGGACTCTTTCCATTGTACCACATGTCCTCTTGTTCATTAGTTGTTCCATGTATAAGATGTCTTATCTTTCAAATGAGAAGGGTAAACCCAGCAAGGATTATATGTAAGGACAGTGCTGGGTGTGTGTGTGTGTGTGTGTGTGTGTGTGTGTGTGGACACATATGCATGCATGGGTGAACACATGCACATACAACATACACCCGCGTTGTGTACATGGATGCTATAGATAACCTGTTACAAATACATGCACATGCATGCATGCATGCATACATACAATTTGGTGTTTGATCCATTCACCAGAGGAAACTCAAGCCTATGATTGACCCCTCTGAGAGGGACAAGAAGAGTCAAAGCTACAGAGAAGAGGAAGTTGGGGCTATAAATCCTCCATGTGAGTCCAAGGGATTATTTTGCAATCAAGAGCAGGTACCCACTCTTGTGTTTAAAAATGGAACAAAAGATATCTACAACAAAGGACTGTGAGCAGCTTTGGGTGTAAGGAGGAGGATGCTTTTTTGGATCACTTCCTTCAGAAAATAAGCAGGTGGGGTGGCAGTGGGGGGAGGCGGATGGAGAATGACTGCAACTATACATTAGCAATGAAACAGATGGGTGCACAATGGCTTAATCAGTGGTAAATGTGGGGCAGCTGCCAGATGCTAACTGAACAATTGAATGGCTTCTTA
Organism: Myrmecobius fasciatus; assembly: GCA_023553655.1. Classification (NCBI taxonomy): domain Eukaryota; kingdom Metazoa; phylum Chordata; class Mammalia; order Dasyuromorphia; family Myrmecobiidae; genus Myrmecobius; species Myrmecobius fasciatus. The sequence continues at coordinate 264,810 of JAJPUD010000381.1, read as the reverse complement.
GCAAGGAGATCCAGGCCTGAGCTGGTCCAGTGACACAGTGATGGAAATAACTGCAGGATGGCAAGGGAACATAGAGGTCTTCACATCAGGCACTGGCATATTTGGCCCTTCTGGTACTTATTAAAACAGCCTCCATCTAGAGGGATTGGGAGTAATATATACTTTCTTTCTTATCAAAAAGTGTGTTGGGAGTGACCTGGACATCTGCCTGTCAAAAATTCCTGATGTGACCTTGAAAGACTTAAGGATTTTGATCGATTCAGTTGGTCAGTGTAGAAATTTGTTTTGCTTGACTCTATATATCTCTTAGAAGAGTTATATTCTTTTCTTCTTTTCCCCTCTTATATATTTGGGTTTAGAAGTGGGAGAGAAAGAAAACCTAAATAAATAAATTAAATATTTTTGGGTGTGCTTGAAAGTTTGGATCACAGATCACAATCAATCAATAAGTTGGATAATTACTAAGTACCTGCTATTTGTCAATAACTTTGATAGGTACTGGGAATAGAAAGGCCAAAAAAATAGTCTTTACTCTAAAAGACTTTTCATTTTATGGGGAAAAAAGACAAGTACATATCTAGCTATAAACTCTTTCTCAAGCTATACACACATGTACATACACATATACTTTATATATAAATAATGCACACAAATATATATATATACATAAGTACACATATGCATATATGTCACACATATGAAATAAATACAAGGTAAATTAAGGGCTGTGAGTGAGGATCTTTTTCAGAGTAAGAAGGTAGATACAGCCAACATATTCTCCTTCTTAAATACCATTCTTCCACTTCCCTTCCCCTCTACCAAGTGCTTAGAGCTGTTGATAAGGAAGAAGTAGTTCTATCTTGCTTGGTGGTCCTCCAGCATTGTGGGATGCTGAATCCTGACTGAAATTAATAAATTTATTCAATCATCCACCGCATTCAACAAATATTTATCCACTGTGTATAGAGTACTTTGATGGACATTTTAGTGGATTTAGAATTTGGAGAAAATATAGCCTCTGATCTCATGAAGTTTTCAGTCTAGAAAAGGATGAGTGAGGGCAGAGCCTAAGTGATAAAGCAGTAGAAAGCAGTTTAGTGAGCTCTTCTCCACACACTCCTCCAAAAAGATCTAGAAAAATGCTTTACACTGAATCCTTATAGGAAAATTCTAAAAAAAAAAAAAAAGTCACAATGAGTGACTTTTGTCCAAATCAGGTAAGCATAAGGAATAGACAGGAAAGTTGGCAGACATCGGAAACAGAGTCAGACCAGGAGCATCCTCTGTGGAGCCCTCTTGGGATAGAATATATACCAGAACAAGTGTAGATCCCAGACCCATTTTGGGGTATCTTTAGACCCATGGCAGGGCACTGTGACAGGGACAAAAGCAAACTAGTTGATTTGTCACTTATGACTGAATTCTAGACCATAGATCCAGGGTAGAATGAAAAGGGGACCTTAGGGAGTAGTGTCCTCTGGTAAGGAAGCCTTCCACAGTATACTGAGAAAGAAGGAAATTCAGAAGCCAGTACAGCTGTACACTTCATGACCTGGAGCAGAGCAGAATCTGTTTCAGCCTCTAACCCAGCCTGTAGAGGCATAATCAGTACTGGAAATCACACACCAAAAAGGAGCCTATAATGCTGCTCCCCTGAAGCAATGGAGTTTTCCCAACTGACTGATAAAGGTAGTTTGGCAACAGTCTACTCTCTTCTACTCTTGAAACTGGCTTGAAGTCAGGTCTTGCAGAGCTCAGACTCAGGAGGGAGGAGTTATAGCAATAAGTCTTTGTCTTAGACCAGACCACTTTGGGAGCACTGAAAACTAACAGGTTCCTAGCTTGTCCTGGAGATCTTGAAATACCATGAAATTTAATATCCTAAGAAAGTAATAACAGAACCAGTCCTCCAGAAGTGTAACAGAGCCCAATCCTAACATCGAATTCAAAGTCAAGGGTTAGGTTGAAAAAATGGGCAGACAAAAAAGAAACCAAGAATCCCATAACAGTAAGCTATTATGGGGGGCAGGGACACTCAAGATGCAAGCACAAAAAGAATGGTTCAGATATATTTTTCAGCAATGCTTCAAAGCAAAATACTGGTGGGTTGCAAATTCAACTAGAATTCCTGGAAGAAATGAGGCAAGAGTTTGCTTGTTTATTTTTTAAAGTGTTAAAACATGTTTTTATAAGTGAAATGGGAGGGATAAAAGGAAAAAGAAATGAGAGTTTTGGAAGAAAAAAGCTGGAAAGGGAATTAAGAGTTTAACATAAGAGATATAAAACTCTGCCCAAATAAATTCCCTGAAAATTAGAATGCACCTGACAGAAGCTAATGAGACAACTCCATGAGGCAACAAAAGATACTCAACCAAAGCCAAAGAGTTTAAAAGAAGAGAAGATAAGGTAATGTACCTCATAGCAAAAACAATTGGGAAATTGATCAAGGAGAAAAAAAAAGTTAAGAATTATTGGACTATCTGAATGCCATAACTCAAACCTCCCCACCAAAAAAAAACAAAACAAAACAAACAAAAAAACCACCCCAAAACAAACAAACCCTAAACATCACATTTTAAGAAATCTTAAAATGAAACTGTCCAAATATCTTTGGACCTCTGAGCAAATTGGAAAGAGAATTCACCAGTCACTTCCTGTAAGAAATCGTAAGTTAAAATCCCCAGAAATATCATAACCAAAATGCTTCAAGGGAAAAGAAAAAAATGCTGCAAGCAACCAGAAAGAAGGAATTCAAGTATGTAGACAGTTAGAATCACTGTTTAATAGTCATCATTGTAAAGGAACAGAAAACTTATAGATATCCCAGAAGGTAAGGAATATTGGCTTCCAGTCAAAAATAATTTATACAAAAAAAGGTGAGTATAATGAGAAGGAAGGAAAATATACCTTTAATGAAACAGAATATTTCCAAATATTCTTGATGGAAAGACCAGAGCTTCAGAAAAACTTTGAAGTTCAAACACAGAGGTGAAGAGAAACTTACCAAAAATGTGAATGAACAATGATAATGGAATAAATAAGAATAAATTGCTTACATTCAAATATGGGAAGATGATTCATAGGTTCTCTCTGAATTCCATAATTATTGGAGTTCATAGAGGCAGTCCAATTAGATAAGGGCTGGGAAGAGTTTTGTTATCTTAACAATATTAAGAATGGAAAAAAGTGAAAATGGAATAAATTAGGGGGAGAGGAGAAGGGAAAGCAAGGTTAGGAAAAATTATTTCACATAATCAAGTCATATAGACATCTATAGAAATAAGGAAGACAGAGTTGGAGGGAACAGTTGACATTTGAATTTACTCTCATCTGAACTAGTAAAAAGAAGGAAGAAAACATTTACACATATAGAGTTGGATGCAGAAATACATCTCATTCAATGGAGAAGTAGGAAGGAAAGTAAGAAAAGAGGAAAAGAATTAGAGCAATGGTAGATTAAGGAATAAATTCATCCTAAGCAAACAAGAAATGCTTTCTTTTGTTGCCTTATATCTAGGGATAGAAAAATATTTATGAGCTCTTTTTTGAGATGGCAAACAATGTGAATCCATAGGGATTGTCCATAAAGTAAGAAATGGATAGACAGGTTATGATATATAAATGTGATAGAATACCATTATACTGAACTCTTGTCAACTTAATGACCAATCAAGATTTCAGAGGAGTAATTGTGAAATGTACTATTCACTTTCTGATAGAGAGGTGAAGGATGAAGAATGCCTAATGAGACAAAAAGTTGTGGATTGTTGGGAGTTTTTTTTTGACATAGCCAATGTGGAAATTTGTTTTGATTGGTTTTACATGTTTGGTGTATATGGAGGAAGATTGTCGGTGGCAACGAAGATCTTAGTGGGTGTAAACAAATAAAATAGTTTTAAAGAGATGAAAAACAATCACAATCATAATAAAGGAGAAATGATTCAGAGAGACATAAAATGTGTGAAACTGAGGTGAGGGCAGGGTTTAGATGAAAATATTTAAAAGGTTAAAAAAAAAGATGTGTCTAGCTTAAGAATGGGAAAGTACTACAAGCTCTGAAGTTTATTTGGGTATAGCAGCAAAATACTGTCTTCCCTAACAAGGGATCTTGCACATTCCTTCCAAGGAGTTCCAAATCTCTACAATTCTTCCTTCCCAAGTTAGGGAACAAGGGGCAAGGCAACTTAAAAAGCAATCCAATGCCATGATCAAGTCATGTAATCAAGGAGTAGAACTAAGGTCCAAAATCCAATTAGCATTTTTAGTTATTTCTGGTTCTGTTTTAGAGCAAAGAGCTCTTTGGTCTTCCTTACTTTTATTGGCAAGTTTGACGTTCTATTTATCATGCTTGAAAGCTGCTGAGTTTAGGAATAAGAGTTCCCACTTATTGGCTTTCTATCCTTTCATGAATTTTGAGGGTATCCACAGAGCTTCCTTTTTTCTACTTACCCCTTAAAAATGGACCTTTTCTCAAAAAAGAATGGCCACTTGAGGTTTTGTGGATAGCTTAGACTGAAGGTTTGTTGGAGATAGACTTTTGGAGGAAATCATTGATTCTCCTAATCAGGAATTAGGTGGCAACTAAAAAAATCGATAAAACGTACTAGGTGTGCTCCAGAAAATATTTTAGGACAATATTCATTGAATAATATTATCAAAAATTTAGAGCTAGAAAAATATGGAGTCTTCTCATTATGGTCTCTTTTTTAAAACACTGAAAGATATTTGAGAATGAGATCCAACAGAAAGTTATACCTTGTCCCCTCTGAAGTATCTTTTTCCCCTCTAGTACCACAATCTCTGATATTCCTAGCTAGTGAATGGTTCTGATTCTTCATATTTGATTTCTTCTACCCTGCAGGGGACAGCATTGGGCAAAGAACTGTGGAATTCATGTGATTAAAAAAAAGAGGAATATTTGCTTTCAATTATTCAAATTACTCTTTGCTAATTAATTTGAAAAATAGGTTGTGTATACATATACATACATATATATTATTTATTGGTTGGCATAAGCATCCTTTCCCCTGAAACCTTATTAATATATTTACTAAAAATGTTTTTGTCCTGCTTATCTTATTCCATATGTCATTTTCCATATTCATAGTTCTTTAGTTCTTTGCCATAATCTTACACATTGTGGTTACTACTCACTGGAGGATTGCTTGTCAGGATAGTTGTGTAAGCTATTATATGCATTGCAAGTCTGAGCTGTCATTATAGATATTAATGTTCAGGGAAGAATCATTAATCTGTTGCTATTGATTTTACATGTATATGCATGCAAACATATGCATATATATGTAATCACATATAAGCATATTATATGCATTCACTTACTCATGCACATATGTTCTTGTGTATGTGATAATTCTAGCAAAACATTAACTCTTCCCTCTCCCAGTTATATGTACATTATTAACACATAACTTCTTATTATTTATTGTTCAGTCATTTTTAGTCATTTTCCCATTCATAACTCTATTTAAGTTTTCTTGCAAAGATCCTAGAGTGAAATTTCATTTCCTTTTCCAGCTCATTTTACAGATGAGGAAACTGAAGCAAAGTGTTAAGAGATTTGCCCAGGATCACACAGCTAGTATCTCAGGCTAGATTTGAATTTGAGAAGGTGGATCTTCCTGATTCCTGGTCCAGTGTTTTGTTCACTTATCACTTAGATGTCCAAACTTCCTTTTAATAACTGGTATTTCTAAAGAACTTTTAGTTTGGCAAAGCACTTTGCAAATAATATTTCTTATTATTTTCCTTACAACCCTGGGAGGTCCCATTTTACAGATGAGGAAAGTGAAGTTGTTCAGTGTTTTAAAATGTGACTGCAAAAGAGATATGGTTGTTTTGTTTATTCTGGACAGATGCAAAGAGGTATCTCTGAACTTCTGCCAGTGATCAAAGGAACTGGTGATGTAGAACAGATTCATGGGCCATGTCCTATCAGCCTGCACTTTACCCACCATTCATCATCCAAACCCTCAGCCTTTTTCTGAGTGATGATTGCACCCTAAACACATAAAATTAATAGCCACGCTAGCCCAGCCAGGTGTCTTGCCTACAAAATTATCTCACCGCAGAAAAAAACAGCAACAGCAACAGCAGCAACAACAACAACAACAACAACAACAAACCTGGGAAGATTTGATAATGTTTCATCATCTTTTTTTTTTCATTTTTTTATAAAGCTTTTTATTTACAAAACATGAGTGATTTTTCTACATTGACCTTTGCAAAAACTTTTTTTTCCCAAGCTTTTCCCCTCCTTCCCCCCACCCCCACCCCTAGATGACAGGTAATCTAATACATGCTAAATAGGATAAATTATATGTATCATCATCTTTCTTCAAATAACATTGCAGAACAAATAACAAGTTATAGGTAGATCTCAAAAGTTTTGATATTTCTAGAGCTCATAGAAATTCTTCATATGAAAATAAAGCAAAAACTGCAAGTTGGAAAGGCCCTCCTCTCACCAAAAGAAAGTTTCCTGCTTTCAAGCAATAAGCAGCCATTGAGCTGGTTGGAGCAACAACATATGATGTGTGCTTAAGGATACCAATTTTTCCTTCTGAAATCATATAGAACCTCATAGCACTCTGGTAGAGGCAGGGGAAGCCCTCTAAGTATCATTTGTTGTATCCATTTATTACATGATAAATCTATGATGTTTAAATTCCATATGACAACCTCTGCTTAACTTGACAGTGGTTGATAGATTTAGTCATATATGCTCTGTATGTATATTTTATTTTAACTATATTTACCTCTGGCAAAGACCTGTATATTTCAATCAGATGGAAACTCAATTTACCAGTTCCCTTGCTGGATCTGCTGGTCTACTGGAGATTTGGTGAAAGGGAAAATAATCACAGAGAAAGAGAGATATGTAAAAATGATAGACTTAACCACATCACATGATGCTTCCAATATATGACTCTGGGAAAGTAGCCCATCTTTACAAAGCACAGAATATGAGATCCACATTCATTCGGGCAGCTTTTCACCAATGGGCTCTCCCTCGATCGTGGATTAGCTGTAAATCCTTATGATTTGCTTCTAATTGAGAGCTTAGCTTTTCCTGTTAAATTCTTCCTCAAAAGAAATGCTTCCTAAAGGATACATATCATCGAAAGGAGCCCAGCTTGTTCTCTATAAATTTGGGTAGTTGTATGTGAAAGATGTGGGAAACACTTTCCAAGCTCCATGCACAGCAAAAAAGGAAAAGACAGCTGGATGGCCCATTCTGAATATTTAATTCTCAAACTTGTAGGTCCCTGCTGTGAGGCTCATGTAGTCTGCTGGTAAAATAAGGCTTTCATAAGTGATGCTGGGGTCTGCCTATAATGAAATCTGTATTACAATTCTACTGCTCGTTTTCTCTAGGATGCTAATAAATACATTCTCATAGCACTTAATGCAGAAGAGGAGACAGATTATAAATGAACTGCTGTGAGTATCTTCAGATTACTCCTATTCTCTGTGCTTAGAATTTTTCTTTCATAAAATCCAAGCCTGAAATCAATGGTTGGTGAGAGGGTGTGAGAGAGAGAGGAGAGACAGAGAGAGAGAGACAGATAAACAGACAGAGACATGAAGATAGAGACAGAGACTGAGACTGAGACAAAGACAGAGATAGAGAGAAAGAGAGACACAGAGAGAATATATGAATACATATATATGCATGGGAAGGCATTACTTTTTTCTTTCTTTTCCTTTGCTCCTCTTTCCCTCTCCCCTTCATTCCTTCTTTCCTTTCTTTCTTTCCTTTTTCCTCTCTCCCTCCCTCCCTTTCTCCCTTCTTTCCTTCCTTCCTTCCTTCCTTTCTTCCTTCCTTCCTTCCTTCCTTCCTTCCTTCCTTCCTTCCTTCCTTCCTTCCTTCCTTCCTTCCTTCCTTTCTTTCTTTCTTTCTTTCTCTTTCTCTCTCTCTCTCTCTCTCTCTCTCTCTCTCTCTCTCTCTCTCTCTCTCTCTCAACAAAAATCATGCCTTCTCAACGTATGCAAGAAAGGAGCAAGAAAACAGAATAACAGCAATAATCACTCCAAAGAAAGATGCTTAGGACAGAGAGCTAGCACAAAAATACCAAAAGAAAAAAGATCATATCATAACTATATGAAATTGAAAAGGTTTCACAAGTCATCACACTCTCTTGAACTAGAGTAGCCTGCCTCCCATGGTATGCTCAAGAATAAATGGTATATGTATAATAAATAAAGCAATCAAATCATGCTTCTTGGTAAAAGTGTAAAACAGTGAGAGTTACTTGCCACCTTCCTGTCTTTTTATATGAAAGTCTATTAGCATGTTTAGAAACATGTAAGAACACTTGACATATGTAAAATAGTTATATAAAATATTGAACTTATACAAAGATATTCATCTTGGAAAATCTACTTTGAAATATGCTGAAATTC
>JAJPUD010000381.1:236386-248886 GCA_023553655.1 Myrmecobius fasciatus | reverse complement strand
ATTCACGTCTTCCATTTTTTCTGAATTATTCATTTTTGTTATTTCATAGGGCACAATTATATTCTATTAGATTTATATACAATAATTTATTAAGCCACTTCCTAATCAATTGGCAAAATTCTTTGTTTTCTCTTTTTTTTTTTAACAGTGAAGGTTTAAGGCCATAGCATTCTTTCCTCCCTATCAATCTTAAAACTGTTATGTTTCTCCAGTATCTGAATGGATTGCTCTAAATATGCTTTATAGTTTATTGTTGTAGTTTGGTTTTGGGTAATAAATCTGTGAATTTCTTGACCTTCATCTGACAACCTGCCTTTGCTAGCTACTAATTCCCTTTTATAAAACAAATTGCATCAGCCACGATCACATTTAGCCAACTGTAGTTTAAATTGTTTTTGTGCTTTCTTCTAAGTTCCTTCTCCAGATTAAATGATGCTGCACTGAACTACCTGCTCTTGACTGGAGTGGGCAAATACAACATGATTACGATAGATTCTGAAATTGGGTAAGTACTGTATCATTGTCCTCTCTCGAAAATAGGTGACATGTCATGGGATATTAAGGATGGCCATTTAATGTAAAAACTCCGATAATACATGAGTTAAATGGAGAAAATGAGAGAAAGCTTTTAAGCATTTTCCCAAGACAGATTGCAGGATAATATTATTGTGCACGCAAGAAATGCTGATTGACACTGTCAGGAGGCCATTACAGTGGGATGGTATAAAATCATTATAGTAAAAAGCATTTTGGAGCTGCGGTCCATGAGAGCGAGTAGTAACATATAATGAATTATCAATAAAGAACTGGTGGTGATTCAGTTCTATTACATATGAATAGAAAGCTTCCTGTTATATAATTTTAATCTGCCACTCTGATAAATGACTTGAATATTGAGTGCTCTTTCAGGTATTGTGGAATTTCCAGTCTAGAGTTTGCCAAAAGCCTGTGATTTTTTATAGAAGGGAATGGAGACTACAATTGTTATAGGGGAACATTGCTTTAGTCTGTTTTAATTGAAATGTTTTTCATAGAATCTAATTCTTCTTTAAAAGAAAGCAATTCATTTTTCATGTGTTTATTGAAATAGCCAATTTCTGTTCAGCAATTCAATTGAATTTTTTTAAAGTTCAGTGAGAATGCTTCTTCTCACTCCAACTGCCCCTCCCCTTTCCCAATACCCCTTGTCCACCCCATCAGAACTCCAACACACACACACACACACACACACACACACACACACACACACACACACCTTGTTCAGATAACTGACTCAAAAGTAGAAGACAGGATCTGTGCTCAAGATATAGCTATTCATCCAAGAACAGAATGAATATCATATGTGGGAGATAGCAAAGTAGAAAGTACTGGATTTGGAGTTGTTGAATGAGGTCTTGATTTCCTTTGCTCTGCTATTAAATGTCTACGTGATTCTCTGTGCCTAAAGTTTCTTACCTATAAAATGAAGGGATTGGCCTAGATAAGCATTGTTTCCTCTAGATCTAAAACTATAATTCTAATCCTCTGATATATATGTGTGAGCATTGAAAAATCAACACAAAGTCTTTTTAGTGACTGTACTGATAAATTGGGCCAGTGAATTTCAAATAACAATTTTCTCCTATTGAGTAGCTTGTTTGCCTTAGTTCAGTCTTTAGAAGCCAAGTGTCCCAGGTAAAGTAAAGGAATACAGCCATGATCCATTCAGGGGACGTGAAAGCTTGTGTTCAAATCCTGCCTCTTGCATGAACTGGTTATAAAAACCATAAGCAAGAGTCATTTAAAACTTTTTGGGCTTCAGTTTTCCATCTGTGAAATGGGGATAATACTTATCTTTACTTCAAAGGATTATTGTGAGATTCAAGTAAGATAATATATATACATAGAGCTATGAAAACTTTTAAGCACTATATAAAGACTTCTAATTCTTTTTCTTCTGTCTTCCTCCTCCTCCTCCTCCTTTTTCTTCCTTTTGTACTCCACTTTCTGCTCCTCCTCTTTGTTCTCTTCCTTTTCCTTTTCATTACCTCCTACTCAACCTTCTTCTTGTCATCATTATTAATCTTGGTACGTAAGACATATCCATTTTCCTTTGACTAAGACTTAGCCTAAGACTTCTACCAATTGATTCAAAGTGACATAAGCAAACAGAACCAGAAAAACAGTATACATAATGAATATAACAATGTAAATGACAGGAACAAACTAAATGCTATTTAATTATAATGACCAAGGTAGTCCCTGAGGTGATCAGAAGAGGTATTCATCTCTCTTCATTGAAGGGGTGGGAGACTATGGGTGTAGAAAATTATATATGGACTAGGGGGGGGAAATTTGTAACAGAAAGCTTTGTAAGGGTCAATGTTGAAGAATTACCCATACATATGTTTTGCAAATAAAAAACCTTAATAAAGAAAAAAAATTTAAAAAAAGAAAAAGAAAATTATATACATAAGAGTCAATTGATATGTTTGTTAGATATATAGAATGTTTTCTCCTTTTCCTTGTTTATTTGTTATGAGTGATGACTTTGGGTAAAAGAAATGAGAATGATATATTTGAAAATGAAGTAAAAACAAAAGGTATTGATAACATTAAAAAAAAGTTTTCCTTTAGGTTATAACTTCTCTCTCTCTCTCTCTTTCTACACACACCCACACCTACACCCACACACATACCCTCACACCTCACAGTGTACACAGTATACAGTACTTGGCTTCTGGTAGATTGTATACCCCAAGTATTAAAATGTTGCATAGTCTATTATAAAGCAGTGGTCATCAAAACCATTTGTTACTGGCTAAGAAATAAGAATAATAGATAGGTCAGGTTCACAAGACACAATAGACAAGTATAGTAATCTAGTGTTTGATAAACCCAAAGACTCCAGCTTCTTGAATAAGAATTCATTATTTGACAAAAATTGTTGGGAAAACTGAAAAATAATATGGCAGAAATTATGCATTGACTAACATTTATACACTATACCAAGATAAGGTTGAAGTGGATTGATGATTTAGACATAAAGGGTGGTACTATAAGCAAATTAGGAGAACAAGGGATAGTCTCTCTCAGATCTGTGGAGAAGGAAGGAATTTCTGGCCAAAAGAAAATTAGAGAACATTATGAAATGTAAAATGGATAATTCAAATTATATTAAATAAGTTTCTTTGTACAAACAAAACCAATGCAGCCAAGATTATAAGGGAAACAAAATATTGGGAAAAAATTTTTACATCCAAGGGGGCTGCTAAAGACCTCATTTCTAAAATATAAAGAGAATTGACTCATATTTATAAGGATATAAACCATGCTCCAATTGATAAATGGTCAAAGGATATGAATGGACAATTTTTTTTCCTGCTGAGGCAATTGAGGTTAAGTGACTTGCCCAGGGTCACACAGCTAGGGAATGTTAAGTGTCTGAGACCAGATTTGAACTCAGGTCCTCCTGACTTCAGGGCTGGTGCTCTATCCACTTCACCACCTAGCTGCCCCAGAACAGACAATTTTCAGATGAAGAAATTAAATTCATTTCTAGTCATGTAAAAATGCTCTAAATCACTATTAATTAGAGAAATGCAAATTAAGTCCTTTTGTAGTGATAAGGAATTGAAAAGTGAGTAGATGCCCATCATTTGGGGAATGACTAAATAAGTTTTGGTATATGAATATAATGGAATATTATTTTTCTATAAGAAATGATCAGCAGAATGATTTCAGAAGCATTTGAAGAGACTTACATTAACTGATGCTAAGTGAAGTGAGTAGAGCCAAGAGAACATTATACACAGCAACAAGATTATGTGATGATCAACTGTAATGGACTTAGCTCTTTTCAACAATGAGGTGATTCAAGTTGATTCCAATAAACTTGTGATGGAGAGAGCCATCTGTATCCAGAAAGAGGACTATGGATACTAAATGTGGATAACAATATAGTATTTTCACCTTTTTTGTTGTTGTTTGCTTGTTTTTTTTTTCTTTCTCATTTTTTTCCTTTTTGATTTGATTTTTTCTTGTGTAGCATATGAAATATGGAAATATGTTTAGAAGAATTGCACATGTTTAACCTATATAACTTGTTGTCTAGGGAGGGGGATGAGGGAAGGGAGGGAGAAAAATTTAGAAAATAAAGTTTGCTAGGGTGAAAACTGAAAACTATTTTTAAATGTATTTTGAAAATAAAAGGCTATTATAAAAATGTAGCATAGTCAATGAAACTGGTCTTTTTGATACAAACAACATCTGAAGTAGGAATGATCTATTTACAAGTATAAGGGAGTATCCTTTCTTCCATTAGTAAGCCTTTCCATCAAATCATTTCCATGTGTGTTTATTAAGGAGGCAAGAACTCAAATTTAGGGAGTCATGCCTCTAATTCTAGAAAATTATCCCAAGCAACAACTCTTAAGTCTTGGTCTTTTGATCAAAAATTACAAAATTAATAATAATAATAATAATATCATTGCCCATTGTATTGAAGCTATGCCATAATAATGTCTAGTAATGGAGATGTGAAAATAAGTTCAGGTCAAGAACCTAAAGGTCAAGAACCTAAAAGAAAGCAGGCTGAGGTCAAGTAAGAGTTTTAATTAAAATTAGGAACATAACCCCTAGTGTGGGTATCATATAACTTTTGGTGCATTACTGCCATTATAGGTTTCATAAACACATGGAAGCATATTTTGAAATAGGGGGAAGGAAATATTTTTGGGGGGATGTGAGTGCATGTGTATGTGTATGTACGTCTGCATATGCCTATTTTTTACAGCTAAACTCTAGACAAATTCTTCAGTGATTTTCATATGGAAAGACTGGTGCCTATAATGACAATTTTTTCTCAAATAATGATCATCAATAAAGAAATACCTAATTTGTATTATATGAAGCAATAAATATTGTAACAGTAGGGATGAAAATCCCCACCAGAATAATTTGGACATAAAGGGCCCCAACTACTAGTTCAAATCAATCAATTCATTCTATTTGCTTCCTCCCCCACTGCAATCAAAACACAGAAGGCCTAGATTTCTAGATGGAATTAATCAATTAATCAATCAAAGGTGTAAACTAGATATAAACAAGTCCTCAATCAATCTGGGAGGAGCAAAGTACTTTAATTATTGAACAGAATCAGATGATACCACAAGTCAGTATATTGGGATTGGCTAAGGGAATTAGATGTCCATGTATATTACAGAGGGTCAATTCAGAATTGAGCATTCCCAGCTGGAATATTCCATCAGAAGCATTCCAGCTTTGGCATTCCAGCTTGTGCTAGTTTTCTGTGCTTTTCAGCAGTAATAAGTCCAGTGGTGGTTTGGGGAATTAACACTGGGGAAGGGGAATATTGAGTTTCTCTCCTACCCTCTTCTCTCATTGACCAGGTGACAATCTTGTGAAATTCAGAAGGTCAAAAGATTTGACCTTTCACGGACAACAGAAATAATGTCCCCAGAGCAACACTGGTTGATGACAACATCTACATCAGAAGCTGAAAGACATGCCAAGGACAAACAAGATGCACTGAGGGAATAAACACACATGCACCTGCCTATACATGCCTCTGTGTGTATAGACATATATGCACACACATGTGGCTATATGCACACACATGTACACACATGTGTGCATAGACTCATTGAGTCTTGGGGCTCAGGAGGGAAGTAGACTTAAGGGGAATTTCATAATGTTTCTATGAAGGTTGGAGCCCACTCTCCCAAGGGGCTATATTGTGAAAGAGGAGAATATGCCCCAGTTTTGGATAGACATTTTGTAACTAGTGTTCTTATTATACCATTTTTGTAAAATACTTTTCTAGCTAATAGACAATTAATGGAAGCTACACTGGATAGGGCATTACAAGTGATAATACTAGAACCTCCCTTGTTCCTCAAGGTTACATCTAGATCTCTGAGGGCAGAAGTCCCCACTATCTGGGGACTCAAACTGCCAGTGTTAGCGGGAATTGGGGAAGTAGCTATGGAAGGGGTGTTATATAATATGAAGAATTCAGAGAAGCATGGGAAGACACAAAATTACAGAAAGTAGGCAGAACCAGAAAAAAAGAACACGAGTATAAAAATATAAATGAAAAGAATAAAACCACATAAAAACCCTTCAAAACCTGAACGTTGTATAATTATAATAACAAACTTGCTTGTGAAGAAGAAATAAGAAAACAAACTCCTTTTCTTTGTAGTGGTGGAGTTGAAGGGTATGAAATTGCTTTTGCTGTTTGACTGCTGATGTATTGGTTAACTTGGCTGAACAGTTTTTCCCCTCTTTTTATTTTTTTGTTACAAGAGTAGAGGAGGAAAGAGGAATACATTTGGAAATTAAGGTGATATTAAAAGAAATATCAGTATTTTAAAAAGGAAATTAATATATGGGTAGATTGAGCTGGTAAATTGATCAGTCCTAGCTTTAGTTTTATTCTCTTATTTCTAAAACTGAATTACTAGTCACATTTCCATTCTTCAATGGATCCATGATGTTGGTTTATACTATGCAGATCTTGACCCGTCTATGTTTTATCATCCTTTACAAGAAAACAGAAAATATTGGAGTATTAAAAACTTCTGAGTATGACAACTTTTAAATAAGTTCTTAGGTTCAGAACAGAAATTTTAAAGCTGGCATCATTAATTAACTTGCTGAGAACTGAAGTACGAAAGCAAGTTGAATATTAGTCACAATTATATAGAGGAGAGGGTGTGGTTCAGTGGAAAGAACACTGACTCTGTAGCCAGAAGACCTGAATTCAAATCCTTCCTCTTATGGTTGCTACTCATATAATTTTGGGCAAGTAATTTAGTTTCATTGGGCTTCAATTTCTTCATCTGTAAAATGAGAACGGTAGGTTTGGACTAAGTGGCCTCTGAGGTCCATTCCCATGCTAAAATCTATGATCCCATCATGATGGTGATGATGGTGGTGGTGACGACAGCTAGCATTTATGTAACACTTTAATATTTTCAAGAAGTTTTACAAATATCTCACTTTATGCTCACAACAACCCTTGGACAATAAAACTATCATAATTCCCATTTTACAGATAAGGAAATTGAAGCAGAGGGTATGTGACTTGCCTAGTATCACATAGCTAATAAGTCTCAGGCCAGATTTTAACTCAGATCTTCCTGATTTCAAATTCGTTATTCTATCCATTTTGTCACCTCCTTTTCTCCCTCCCCTATTTCGTATTCAGCAAATAGATAAGTGCACTTACGAGCAAAAGTTATTCCATGATTAATGCAAATCAATACAAAGAATCTTAGTGTGGAAAAATTACCTGATCCAAACATTGGCAAGGCTACAGCTTATTGAATCCATCCTAGATCTAAAATACAGATGGTATCCCAATTATATATGGAATTCTTGTTCTTTATTGGCTAGTTCCTTCCACAAATACTGAGGTTGATTAGATGGTAAGACATTCCCATTATCTGGTGGAGATCAATGCAGCCCAATACAAATTTTTTTAATTCTCAAATTTAAAATGCTATACCCTCATTTCATAGAATCTCCTGAAATCAGCTTTAGGGGGCAGTACCACTTATTTTGATTTCAACTGGTAATTTTGTAAAACATTGTCATGTCAAAAATAAGACCAAATTTAAAGCAGTGATGCCTCTTAATTTAAAGAGAAGAACACAGGATTTCCTGGAAAACATCTTAAATTGGATATTTCCCAACAGATTAACTTTATACTTCTTTTGTAGCCAATGTATTCTAGCTCCTGAACATTTTTAAGCAAAAAATTTCCCAACAACCAAAGCTTCTGATCATCTCCTCCCTCTTTTCAGGGTAAACTGGGCTTAGCTTGCCAACTCAAATCCCTTCGGGGGACCCTAAAAGTAGCTGCAAGCTCCCATCATTTCCACCCTCTTTCATCCTCACTTGAAAACTGCATTAATTGTGTTTGTTACTACTTAAATTTCAATTTTGCCCTAATTCACTTTGTTGAAAAAATACTAAAAATCAAAACCATTTTTTTGATACTTCAAAAAAAAATCCTTTAAAATAAAATGCAAGTTTCAGCTGTTCTATTTGTTTATTGTAAGTAAATATATATTTTTGTATAGTATATAATTGTATAGTACATAACATTATCCATTTTATAGCACAGAACAAAAGAATGGATATGTAAAGATTTAGGGAAGGAGGAACCTAAGTAACACTCAACATTACCCTATTGCCATGGGAAGAAGCAGCTCATAATTGGAGATAGTAGTGGTAGGAAGAGGATAGATGAGAGATCTCCTGTCTGAGATTCCATAGAAAGAAAAAAAGATCCAAAACCTATAGGACTCACAAAAAGAACGTGAATTTTAGGAGGAGCAAAGCTCCTCTCCTTTCTGCTCTTTCTGTCCCTTTTTGCCTTCTTTTCTTCACCACAGCTACTCCTGAATGGAATATATCCAAGAAGGGAAGAATCACTCTGGACAGAGTGGATACTAGACTTGGAGTCAGAAAAACCTGACTTCTAATCTCAACTCAACACTAACTTA
Organism: Myrmecobius fasciatus; assembly: GCA_023553655.1. Classification (NCBI taxonomy): domain Eukaryota; kingdom Metazoa; phylum Chordata; class Mammalia; order Dasyuromorphia; family Myrmecobiidae; genus Myrmecobius; species Myrmecobius fasciatus. Next base: position 240,370 of record JAJPUD010000381.1, on the reverse strand, counting down.
GTGGTCTTGAGCACATTAATGTGAATTATAGCTTCCTCTTCTGTAAAATGGAAATAAGAGCATCTATCTCACAAATCACTTTTGAAAATCAAATGAGATCATGCATGTGAGACATTTTGAAAACCTAAACCTTCCTAACCACATGGCTTGCCAAAAAAGAGCACTTAATAAACATTTCTTACATTAAACCTGAAGACATAAAGAAGTATGCATAAAAAGAGCAATGAAGATTTTCAAGGAAATCATTCTTTTCGCAACTTATTTTCTTATCAATTCAACACCCAGTCAATAAACATTTATTATTCCAAGGTTCTATAGTAGGTATTTGGGATTATGGGAATGAAACAGTCCTTACTAAGAGGAAGGGAAAGGAATAAACATTTATATAGTACCAACTATATGCTAAAGTACTTTACAATTTATTATCTCATTTGATCCTTACAAGAACTTTGCAAGAAAAGTGCCTTCATTATTTCCATTTTACAGTTGAGAAAACTGAGGCAAACAGGGATTAAACGGCTTGTCTAAGGTCAAATGGCTAGTATTTGAGGCTGGATTTGAACTCAGGTCTTCCTGACTTGAGACTCAGAATTCTATGTGCCACCAACTGCCTATGTATGTGGCTTACATTTTAATCAAGTGATACATTATGTATTTATTTAAATATTTGCAAAACATACATTCAAATACTGAATTAGATCTGTGATCTCCTTGATGGCAGGAGTTCCTCCAATAATGAAGATTTACTACCCTCTTATGCTAGTCTATCCTGGTTCTCTGTTCTTCACTATTGTTTTTTTCTATTTAAAAAAAAATTGTGGGGAACACCCCGTATTGAAACTCCCTTCTCCTAAAGAGTTTAACAATTCATCTGTAACTGATAGTCAGCTCTAGAACTGCCTTGAGGAACTAAGAAGTTTGATTGACTGATCTATAGTCATGTAGCATAGGACTTAATCTTCCTGACTCAAAAGATACTCTCTGTGACACTCCAATAAAAATTAAACCCCTATAAGTGGCAAGATAAGATGATATACTCCTAGAATCCCTGCTGCTTGGGAGCCTGGGGCCAGAGAATTGCTTGAGAACAGTTCTGAGTTGAATACCCATGCTAAGTTTGGTACCAGTCTAGTTGTTTATTATCCTTTGTGCTCAAAGAGGACCAAAATGACATTGCTACATGAAAGTCAATACAATGTGTCTGATTGTAACCAATCAGACCAATATGAGCTTGGGAGCCTTTACTACAGATCGGGCACAAGTAGCCATATGAACATTTGGAATGGAGATGTCTCTAAACTTATGTATCTCACTTTGCTTTTGAGCTGCAGCTTAAAATACCAATAGAGTTTGTCTAGGGGAAGGAGGAGCTAGGGGCATCAAACTTCCTAATGCAAGACAAAGCAGTCCAAATCAGAATCAGAGCCATTTGAAATTTCCAGGCAGATTTTAAAATTAACAGCGAGTTTGGCTTATGAATGGCCTCTGCACTTCCAACAGAGGAAGAGAAGACTGTTCAAAAAACAAACAAATCAAGAAGAGTGTTGGATAGATTTTTAGAAATAGAGGAATGAGATTTTTGAAGGGAGTAATCACTTCAAGTTGGGAATATATCAAGAAAGTCTTTTAGGGAGAGGAGACAGCTGAAGTTGCAGTTGAAGGGAAGGAATAGGTTTGGGGTGGAGTTGGTTGTAGAGATAAAAGTTGGCATATGTAAGTGAATGGGCAAGAAATGGTACCATGAAATTAGAGGATGCTGAGGGATACATTTGGGGAACAACAAAGTGTAGAAGGAAATAACGTGAAACGACATAGGGAAGTTTATTTGGAGCCATATTGAAGAAAGTCTACACTTCTGCAAACTAAAGAGGAATTTGTGACTTGTACTGTGGATAATAAATGCATCATTTGGTTTCCTAGAGATAGATTTCTTATCTTTTGTCCTGCTCTTGTCTTCTAAATTTTAAAACTCATACAGTCAATAAGATCCATGGGGATATATCAAGCTGAGAATGTTGACCATTAGACAGAATATTAGGTGATGTTCATTGATATACAGACTCCTCTAGCTCTGGAGTATTAAGGAACTTTGGATTGGAAAGCAGGAGAGGAAAGCAATCACAAGAAAGTGACATGGTACAACTTTGGTAAAAGGGTGCCATGTCCAAGATCAAAGTGGAAAGGAGAGCTCCACCAACGCAGGAATGGGGTTAGCCATCTTGTCCTCCTTTGCTGATGCCATTCTAAGTCTATTTACCTTGCTCTGTGATGGGCTAGCCAAGGCCAGAAGAGATCAGCATTCCTGACAAGGCTCTATACAGATGAGCTGGGGGGGGGGGGAAAGCACAAACTCTTATGTGTGCCATTTTATACTGGATCCTTGGTTTCATACCCCTCCACTTCAATCCCAGGTCTAGAGTTTCCTTTTCTCCAACTTGACAGTTCCTCTGAACTTTGTCTCCCCATCCTCTCATCCCACCTCATGTCTGATTCTATCACATAACCAGAAAATTAAAGAATAAAAGCTGGAAAGAACTGGATAACCATCTGGCCCAATGTCTTCATTTCATAAATAAGGAAAGCGAGGCTCAGAAAGGCCATGGTCATATAGGTAGAAAGTGATTAAGCCAGAATTCAAAACTAGTTTCTTTGATTTTGAATCCAGCCTCCATTCCATTATGTCACAGGAGAACACAAATAACATAGGGGAGATCCACACTATCATAAGAATACAATGGTTGCTATTGGTATCCTATTGGTTTTGGTTTATTTTAGAAAGAAAATTCCACATTGTCCTAGAGGTCAGTACTCTAGGGTCTTGGCTTTCTCTTGAGAGGATATAGAGATGCTCAAGAATGGCTCATTGATTCACATAATAGATTTATTTAATGTACCCATTATTCTGAGGTTCTAAGGGGAAAGGGCAAGGGAGGTCTGGAAGGAGTAAGAAGCACACAAGTATAAAAACCATCATTAAGTTAAATGAAATGTAATGACTCTGAGATGTACAGGGCCCACATTAGAGGGACAGGGTCAACACTCAGTTGCCATAGCACTGAGTTTAAAAGGTACTTCATTAAACCTTCCACCCACCAATCTATATTCATATGCACACAAGCACATTCAAGCAAAGATACACACACACACACACACACACATACTTTCTCTCTCTGTCTCTCTCTCTCTCTGTCTCTCTTTCTCTCTCTGTCTCTGTCTCTGTCTCTTTCTCTCTCTCCTAGATGAAATCTTGGGTCTCACATAGAGGATTTAAAAGTCTTTGGTATTATCTAGCCTCCTTTGTGTAAAACTCAGATTGGCTCTTAAAAGATGTATTTCGTCAAGAAAGGAATATGTATCACTTCTTAGATATGCCACATTTCAGTCTCACTCCTTCTATTGGAATGTGCATCCTCATCATTCCTCTGGCACAGGAAAAACTTCAGATATCTTGAGTGGGCCTGCCATGAAAGATTTCCTGATCACGTTGACAAGGTTTTGATAGATGGTATTTGATCAGAATTTGCTCTCCTCTAATGCTTTGCAACTGAGTAGCTAGGCATATGTATTCTTGGCAGCTAAAATTAGCTCTGAGTGAGCCTGGAACTGTCCCCACTCACCTTAGACTCCCAAACTGTGATGAAAAAACCACCTTTTTGCAATCAATTATAATGAGCTGTTTTAAACATAGATGGAGTTCTAATGCATTTGCCCACCAAACTCATGAGCAAGGAGCCCCTTGCCCTTGTCATAAATTAACTCCTTGATCAAATTTTAAATGAATTATAAAAGTTGAAAATTAAATATGGTCAAATTGGGGGTTTCCCACAGTGTTTTAATGAAGGAGCAGCAGCCGCAGTAAACTTTAGGGCAAATGGCTTAAAGCAGAACTATGACAATTTCCTGTCCAAACTCCTATTTCAAATTCTTGAGAACATGAAGTTTTTCAGGGATGTAAAAGGGATTCTTAAAAGGGAAGGAGGGAAG